>CALNHX010009329.1:0-50983 GCA_940337035.1 Agriotes lineatus
TATGTATTGGTGTAATATAAAAATCAATAATTATGGAATCACGAGCGCATGATTTCTTCTATCCAAATAACTTTTTCTTCGAGTTCGCACAAGTTGTTTGAAAAAAGCAGTTTTTCTTACGAATATGACCGAGACTTTATTATTTCATATTTTTCTTGTTTTAATTTTCTAAATGAAAAAATTTATTAACGACGTTTTTTTAATATATTTTGGGGTCGACATGACTCTAAAAAGACACAGTTAGAAACTCCAAACTGAACGTTCTAAGCCAAATTTTATGGAATTATATGAAAGGCCAAGTGACTCCAGGCGAAATCTTTCTTTAAGGGTGGATATTTAATACAAAGAAGAGGCTCCAGAAGTATGTTCTCGTGCAAGAAACGCTTGATTCCCTTTAGATCCATACTTGTCTTCGACGAGCACCTAACGTAAAAATGCCTTGACATATTAGGTATCCCAGCAGCATTTTCGTTGGGTTCGACAAGATTTTGGTGGAGGCAATTAAATACCTTATTTTTCAAATGGTGCTATTTTGTGCACGTAACTGCAAACATATAATGAAAATAGATGACTTAAGGTACGTATTTTTATACAAGTAGAGAGAATTCTTAGACGATGCGTTGGTGTAAGAGGTGGTCAGCCAAGGGGTGAACTCTGCCCACAAATATATTGTCTCAAGACTAAATCTACAAATAGCTCATGTTATTCGGCTCGATTATAAATATGCTAACAAGAGTTAACTTATTTATAGCTTAGGGTTAGGGAAATATTCAAGGGTATACAGGTCAATAATTACCATTTACTTACGTCACCGCATTCATCAGCACAAGCAATTAGCGACACCTGCATCAATTTAAATACATTTTATTAACGATAATACTAACCGTAATTGCAATATATTCAACTAAATGCAAATACTATTCGTTAGAGATGTAGATATGATCATTCCCTTTTTTATCTCTTTGCTGCACAGTGTACTAAAATTAGCACTACTTTTTAAATTGCTATCCTCAAGCTGTACATCGTGTACATCGATGTAAATCCTGACCCACTTACTCAAACCTATTGTTACAAGTTTTCCAAGTCTACACTTGCAGTCAGGAGCCTGTTTTGGAAAGTTGCGGATGTGTAGTTGATGGTTTTGTGTAAAGAGGTGTTATTAATATGTAATACATACTTAAATTGAGTACAAGATTAAGAGTACTTTTGAACAAATTTCTAGTATAAAGTATTTTTTATATCTCTAGTTTAACTGTCAACAACTTATGGCAGCAACTTTAGATGAACTTTATTGTGAATGAGTAATTCCTGATGATATTCCTAGTTATTCTAATTCAGTATCACATGAAAAACGATTATGTCTCTGGCGAAGTTGTCATCAGTGGTTTCTTATTATTCAAATGATTACAATTCTAAACACGAAGAGCCCTCTATCCATATTTGTAAAGGGTACTCCCTCGAATTAAGAAAAATATTTGCGAGAAGGGGGAACACAGAACAAATCATATATAAATAAGTCATCTCCTTTTCGATCGAAGTGTGGTCTGCCCGATATTATTTAATTTGCTACTGAATAAAGCTTTTATGAAAATCATTGTGTTTCAGATCAACATTTACCCCGAACAAGGATTTCAAGAAATTGTAGAAGATTTACCAAGATAACTTTAACTGAAAGTAAAACTTTTATTGGTATAAACATTATTATAGGCTTAAAAATATCTCCGAACTATCATGACTATTCAATTCACCTGTCATCTGTCAAAAAGTGACCAATGAAAATCCAGATTCTGACGTTTCTTGACCAATCAAAAAAATTATCAGTGGATATATCTTCCTAGAAGGTATTCAAGTGACTATTTTTAACAAATGCGATTTTTATTAGAAAAAGTCAATATTAGTCCAGTCAATCTGTTATCAAAAGGGGGTGTTACCTTGCATCAAATCGGGTAGTTCTGATTTTTTTATATGTCTTATATGGTTGAGGCCTAATGATGAATCTAAGTTTTCGACCTCGGCCGAATGCCGGAAGTACTTCAAATAACTAAAAAAAGCCAAAATTTTCTACCTTGTTTCGGTTTTCGTCAATTTTAACCCCGAAGAACTAGTTTTCGTAAATGTTGAACGTATATGAAATGAAATAAGATAACATTTCCTACATTTTATGAACTAGAGTTTTTTTTCTCCGATCAATCGTTCAGCCGCGAGAGCGCCGCGAAGTTAGGTGTTAAAAGCAAAAAAAAAGGAAATTATCCAATTTATTTCAAGTAACTCGAATACTATCCATTTTTCGTAAATCAAAAATGGTATATGAAATGAATTTTCATAAATGAAATGTTGGAAAACCTGATATTCGCGTACAGGGACCCAAAAAACATATAGGAAGCAAATATCAAGACTCTTAAAACTTTCCTCTATTTTCTACCATTTGACTGGACTATAATTTCGCGGCGCTCTCGTGGTTGAACGATTGATCGGAGAAAACAAACTCTACTTCATAAAATGTAGGAAATTTTATCTTCTTTCGTTTCATATAGGCTCAACATTTATGAATAATGGATAGCTTTCGGATAATTTTAGAAAGACTAAAAAAATGTTTTTTACACTGTTTTTGCTTAAAAAACATGTTTCGGTCAAAATTTTTGTTGGCAAACCTGATATTTGTGTTTCAGCGACCCAAAAAACATAGAGGAACCAAATATCAAAACTATACCAAAACTTTCCTCTATTTTCTACCATTTGACTGGACTATACAGGGTGATTTATAACGAAACATAAATTTCAAATTCTGTTTACGCCAATGTCCTAGGCTTCTTAATACTATCTAGCGTATGAAATAATTTCATAAAAATCTTACAAAGGGAACTTGACCTTTTCAAACTTATTTTTACATTTTTTTAGAATTTACTCTATTTTTTATCTCATACACTAGAACTGTGAAAAGAATAATTTTGAAATAAAAAAGACTAAGATTGGACAAGCCGTTTGGAAGAAAAACTCTTTGGAGATAAATTGCAATGTGTTTTTAAAATATTTTTTTAATGCCCTTCCTACCAATAAATTGCCATCAAATCCATATCGTTTGATAGATAAAACTACAGGCTCTCATACAAAAAAAGTTTGATATGGTTGGCTCACATACTCGTACGTAGTAGATATGACGCTTGAAACATTGCTACTTTGAGCGGTTTTACCTTTACCCGCCCCTTAATAAAACTTGGTCTCTTGTAGTTGGGTAACTAAATGGAATACGACCTATGTTCATCTGACATTTTTTACTCAAAATGACCTCCCCAACATACTGTTGAAGTTTGGTCCGCCCGTTATAATCACCCTGTATACAGAAGATATCTTTTAGGTACAGACAGTTTTTGAGTTATTTTTCAACAATTCTACAATGCAACTTAGCTTATCACAGAACGAGGTACCAAGGACCATTTTCGTCTCATATTATTATAATTTGAATGCAGATTGATTTGCTTAACATTATTTGTGTTGTACTACTACGAACCTTTCGAGGTAGAACCGACTAAAATCCTAAAAATGCAAAATGTGAAAAATTTGTTAAACTTTGAAAAGCTGTATCTTCAAAACTATTAGGTCTACAGACACCGTTCTGGTCTTAAATTGTATAAAATTTCCTCTAATTTAACACAGGATATAACAACTTTTGCTGAAAATCCAGTGGTTCAGGATGAAAATCGACAAAAACCGTATTTCGGTTTTTTTTTTGTTATTTTAGGTACTTCCGGTACTCGGCCGAGGTCGAAAACTTAGATTCATTATTAGGCCTCAACCATATAAAACATATAAAAAAATCAGAACTACCCGATTAATGCAAGGTGAAATATACAGATTGACTGGACTATATTAGTGTTCTGTTACTATAGAAATTGCGTAGTTTGTTGCTAGATTTACTGAAAACTAATTTGAAAAAGTAGTTTGGTTCATTAAATAGCTCTCGAATACCATTTTTAGTCAAAGTTAAGTAGATTATTTTTGCGGTGGTATCACTACTCATGTCCATTGCGCTTGGGATTAGGACTCGTGCTAGCGCACTCGTCCTAATAGTACCAAAGCGCAATGGACATCGTGACACCACCGCAAAATAGTCGACATAACTTTGACTACTCATGGTATTATAAGTGATTATTTCCTTCATATCCATAATAATGCGTAATCACCATGGTTTCTGTCAGTTTAATAATGACTAAAATTCAAACGTCAAAATTTAACCGCGGTTAAATTTATGTCAAAATTTAATCGCTTGTGCATAATTTTAAGATGATTATTAAAGGTGCTTCACTAACTAAATTTTATCTATTTATTCAGGAAATAATCACGCCGAACATCCCGCGTGCATGTAAACTAGCCTGAATAAATTTGACTATTTTCTGCCAGAATGTTTTGCTCTGAAGAAATCTATCTCGTAAATTTTCCGCAAAACGTCAAAATTTAATCGCTATTTTAATGCACTTGGGATATTACTGTTGATTATTGGCTCAAAACTGAAGATTTATTTGTTGTCTCATCTATGTCCAAAAGACGGTCATTATTCAATGTTTTGAAAGAAAATTTTTATAGAAGCTGGCATTTGCATGAATGTATGGCCATTGACAAATCAATGATTAAATTTAAAGATCACAGCAGCATCAAGGCATATGCCGTTAAATTCAATCTATACAAGCTAGACATTTACCGACAGGGGGAAAACGGTATACTGAAATTAACAGAGGCTCTATTTCGATAACTAGTTTAATAGTTATAGTTTAATGAAGAAGTTAAGAAATAGAGATATGAATGCTTGTGACACAGTAGAAAAATACTTGGAATATCCAGGGGGACATTACAATCAGGAAAACGTCGAATATGATCTAAAAAAATTACATGCACATGACAGGTATATTAGAAACACAGTCGAAAGAAAGAGAACATTTTGCAACGTTCAATGGTACTACAACTTTTGTAGCCTTCATTCTGCCCCCTGTCTTCCGAATAACTTTTCCTTAATATTAAAATCCTATCTGAAAGAAAGACACTAAGTAGATAAGCAGTATGAATAATACACCAACACTAGATGCAATACAATCAGGAGTCCTGCAAGGAATGTTATTTTATCTTTTATGTACTTCAGATTTACCTACTAGGATAATACTATAACAATCGCGTTTGCAAATCACCCTACTTTGTAGTCACCAATAAAGATACAGTGCAGGCGTCGTATAAACTACAAAAGATCTTGATTCCATACAAAACTGGTACAAAATGTGGCGCATAAAAATAAATGAGACCAAAACTGTGCTGCAAGTTACCTTTGCCAAACGCAGAGGTCAGCTGTTTAGGAATACATTTAAATAGGGGCTTACCTGGAGCATTCATGGAGGAAGCGTAAAGAACTAAAGCTTAAGTATGACAAACATAACAGAGTACCGAGAAGAAAGTCCTCACTCTCACTTCAGAATAAATTACATCTTTAGAGCACGAATACTAAAAAACAATACAGAATATGGCCTAAACAAAAAAAATATGAGATTAGAGGTATGGTATGCGAATATGACATCGGTAATGGTGAAAGAAAACAACTTCACAACAACGAATACCACCTACTAACAACACATAAAACGCGTGTAATACGGACGGCAATTATCGAAACCAAATCAACTACATGTTCATTAAAAAATTCCATAAGGGGGTAGCTGTGGAAATTCAAACGGAAGAATAATATGTTGGTGCCTCTGTAAGTCTATGTCAAATTCGTCGTTATCAGGTTAAGTTTTCCGTCGGTTTTGATACAGAATGACGCAAAACCTAAGCTGCTAATCTCGAATTTGACATAGACTTACAGTGTCACCAACATATTATTCCTACGTTTGTAGTATTGTACAGGACCTATTGTAATTTTTAATAAGCTTAATACTTACATCATGTACAAGACTGATTAAAAGTAAATAAATAATTGTATAAATGGGTTCATTGATTGTAGTGTCTTGCCCCCTATAGTAATTCGCACATCTGCAAGTAAAGTTATTTATGGCTAGCTTTCAGTAGGCATGAAGACTCAAATCTGAAAGTTAGGTTTACCGACATGTTCATATTTAAACTCCCGTGTTACGCCACTGGGCTGTGAAATTAAAAAGCAGCAACGCGCAGACTCACTACGCTGTCAATCTATCTATCAACAATTAAATTTCGTGCGGTTCGTTTCTGGTTTATTTACAAGTTAATTCAAAGGCAAATCTATGAACAAATTATCAGGTAATTCGAATCTCGCGCTTTATTAAGCGTCACTAGTCGTGTTCTGTTTTTAGATTGTTCGCGGCTTCCTTGGCAATCAATTGTTTTGAACGCTTCCTTTTATGTGAAAAAACATAACCTCAACTTATATTTTTACAATTTCTGGACCTCATGCTCTTTTTTAAAGTATTGTAAGACTGGGATCGGCTTCCTCTTATAGGACTCGTCCTTCATGGTAAGTTTCGAAACTCTAGCACGGATATTTGCTTTGCAACACTAACCTGACCTTTTTAGGCTGCGGGAACTGGCTCGGAACAGCTTCTTCTGATGCTCGCTGCTGGAAGTGGAACCCTAGGATGCTGGAACTGCTGCGGTGTACTCCTACACGGCGTGTGGACGTGGTGCTACCAAAATTTCAAACGCCTGACCTCAATTGTGCTCAAAATCTGATGATCGTAAACTTTTCGTCGTTGGTGAAGTGATTCGGAAGGTGGTCGCAGATGAAAATAATTTTTAGGTGATGGATTTTCACACCCACATTCTCACATATGCACTACAAAACTCCTCATCACGATGGTATAATTATTTTTAATTTATTTCAATTGTAAATGGCTTAAAACTCAATTAATCTGGAGAGACAAATTAGACTGTCATGAATTAATTTTTATTCAATTGTTTCTCCTGGTAGTTAACAACAATTGCCTATCTAAATTCATAATTGTGGATGTTAACCAAGTACAATCAGTTACTTATAAACTAAATTTTAACTTATATTGTAAACATTTACAAAAGCTTAATTCTAAAATTATTGTTTCTTCACGTTCGTATTTAAACTAGGTTATAGCTCCACTCACTATGTTTTATTTGGATTGTCTGTTCACTTATGTCACTCCACTGACTCATTTTTTTAATACCAATCTCGTTCATCTCCTATTGTGTGAATTTCTTGTATTTTATAATAATTGTCTGCTTTTCACCATTCTTCAAATATTACCGTTCCATTTTTTATAGCCATATTCGATCTAGTATTGTGCTCTCTTTGCACTGTATTAGGAACATTCTGTCCTTCTTACCTTTATTTAAAAAGTTCATAGAACTGTACTTATTCAATTATACTGACATGTAACTTTATTTAACACGCATGTAATAAACCATTTGGTGATAGATTTGTTGAATTTTGATTGGCTTTACTTTGCACCAACCTCTTAATTTATGCTAATTAATATTTCTGTTACTCTAATTTACGAATTGAGCTCTGCCTTATTGCCATTTATTCTGAAGTAATTGCATTTAATATCGGCAATGCTTTACCAATGTAGTTGTTAATTAAAATTTCTGATGTAACTTCTTGCAGTTGCCTGATCTACGTCAGCTCTGTGCTTTATTGACTTGCTTTATTTATCTATGCTACAAACAGAGTAGAGTAACGGGCCAAATACCATCTCAGTATATTATTATAAATTACAACGTACACTCTGGAGAATATTAGCAAATAAAACGAAAACTCTACCAGAACATAATGCGGTTATTGGTAGCTCATTTCAAGTTAATTACGAGTACGATACAAAAAAAATCTGTAAAGGGATTTACACGAAACTTCCCTCTCGCGAATTAGATCAATATAAAAATTTAAAAAAAATGTAGCCCGCTGGGATTTGAACTCCGCCGCATCTGCGTAGCGATTGTAAGCGCATCGACTTGTCGTACTGCGTCATCCAGACTTATTGGAATGAGTGCGGCGCGGGCCTCTATTGAACAAAACGGTCTTATTGTTGAAACGTTTTGACTCTTTTGTGACATTATCCTGTATCTGCTGAGTCCTATTTTTGACAAGTGTAAAGTCTCACCTATGTGAAAGTTATTACTTCTTCTATTTCAAAGTTATCCAAAAAATAAACAAACCTTAATTTTTTAAGGAGCTTACCCTGTATATATTTGTCTGAAATATTCTCCGTTTTTATTCCAGGTAAATATATAATCTACATGCAAAATATCGTCATCGTCGAACAAATAGTTCTTGAGTTATACCGCCAATAGACAAACCGGCAGACAGCCAGACAAACAGACAGACAGGACGGAATTGAGAAAACCTGTTTTTCGTCATCTAGAGACCTGAAACGTAGAGATCTGAAGAAATCTCGGAAGGTGATTTTTTCGCGATTACAATACTTCCTTCGTCTTTTATACGAGGAAAGTAATATATAAAAAAGTAAGTAATCAAGACCAAAAGAAGTAAAAAAAATTGAAGCAGAAATAAATCATCAAAGTTTTCTGAGGACAGTAAACTACACACGAAAAACTATGAAGCAAGGAAAAAATATAATTGTTGAAATAGTGCCTACTGCAAATAATGAAGACAAAGGGAAACGACGACACTGATGTCAGAGATCACACTTTCGAAAATGGAAAAGGCTTATTTATAAGAATTAATTCTATGCATTTACATAAAAAAAGAGAGTATGTAAGTATAGAGATCTTAAAGACGAATACTGCAATTCTGACAAAAACAATTATTTCAAGGAAATTTGTGAGCAAGCCCAAAAGTATGTCAAATATAACATTAAAGATCTGTAAAGATTAATACTTACAATAAATAAATGTGTGACACCACGTACCTGGACTGCCGAAAATCAGACAAAACTAGACCACCACCCTATTCATACTACTATACAAAAAGGGTCTAAAGCGATGTGACAACTATAGTTTAATAGTAATAACGTTCCACTCTAGCAAGGTCTTTTTCACAATAGTCAATGAGCGCCTAAAGCCTTATTCAGAATTTATTTAGCAAGCACAATCTGTGGAAGGTACAGATGAACAGATTCTAAATCTTAGAGAAATTATACAGATTGTCTGCAGGTAGGTACTAAGTACACACGCTAACTACTTAGATCACAAGTATCTAGTTACCGTCTGTATCTAGTACCGGGTGGCCATAAATATCTGATATCGCATTACCTTTGGAATCAACACCGCTTTATTAAAGTGATGAATCCAACTAAACTAAATGTCATTAATGTCATCACAACTAAAATTCCTATCTGTCAAAAATTATTACAGATTGCAATAAGTAATCGAGTTAGAACAGTAAATTTTTATAATCGAGTCGTAGGCTAAACTGCAGAATCCGGGGCACATTCCCCTCCTCTTATTGCATTTTATTACATTATATAGGTACCAATACTTATTGTAATTGAAATATAGTACTAACCAACATTTATAAGTAGCTAATTCCATGGCTACCGGGATCTCAGATATTTATGGCCACCCGGTACCTACAGACAATCTGTAGATAAATCGCATGAAGTCAACAACCCTGTGCACATCTGTTTTACAAACTATCACAAGGCAGTTAATAATATAAAATAGTGCAAACTTTAGACACATTTCAAGATATGTGAGCCCACACCCCTTGGATATTTAAAAAAACTGTATAAAGACAGCTCTGCAGTTGTGAAAATACACAATAACATGAAAAATCCAAAAAGAAACGATGGCTTATTACAGTATAGGCTGACTAAGCACGTGACTAAGGGCGCACGATAAAAGAGCATCCAGGGGTACACGACGTCAAGCAAGTCGCACGTCTCAGTTATAAATTTACCAATTTCTTAAACAAATATCAACTTGTTGTGTATGCTCAAAAAAAAATGTAACAAAAATATTATACCATGACATTAAAAAAAATGATTCTGAACAGGCCTTAATATGTGTTATACGTTTGGCAGTACTGAAGTGTATTGTCAGTTTATGTCAAATTCGAGATTAAAAGGTTAGGTTTTGTTTGTTGTTTGACACAGACTGACGTAAAACTTAACCTGCAAATCTCGAATTTGACATAGACTGACAATACACTTCAGTACTGCCAAACGTATAACACATATCAAGGCCTGCTCAGAATCATTTTTTTTATCTCGTGGTACTACGAGGGGGTAGTCACTGTGGAAATCTTCTGTCCTACGGGATGGAGATCTCATGGAGATCCGTGGAGATATGTGGAGATCTGTGGAAATCCATAGAGATCCATGGAGATACATGGATGTCCGGTGGAGATACGTGGAGATCCGGTGGAGATACGTGGAGATCCGGTGGAGATACGTGGAGATCCAAGAACTTCGGCTGCAGTAGTGTAGAATCGGAAAAGCGTAATTGCGTGCGCACATCATTTTAACTGGTACCGCGGCCCGCGACTTTTGCTATAGGTCTTCTGCAACATGTGCACATCTGTTTTCGGCTGTATTGTATACAAACAGGTCTGCTAGTGGTGTGCTCAAGAATGTACTTGTATGAGTTGTATGTACTTGTTATAAATACCTCGATAAATACATACAAGCATAAATTATGTAAAGCATAGATGTTTTATGAAAGAAGACCTTGAAGATTGTTATTGGCCGAAACAAGATGATCTGCAACTAATAGAGCCCATTCAAATTATTTATGGGCCCATTACAATGCTGGGTACCCACAATATGAAACTGTCAAGATCAGACAGAGTAAAAATACAGACTTTTCATAAATCTTAAAAAAGTGCTTAAATCACATTTGTCTTAGAAACAGTTTAGTTTTTTTCGAGTTCCTTTTATACTGGTAACTTGTTCCTACTGTATGTGTTTATTACAAAGTGTATTCCAGAGAGGGAAGTTAAGTTTCGACTTGGGAATACCTATTTATTGTTTATTAGGTCAAAAACCAATATATTTTTGTTGTTGTTTTTTTATGATGATTATATACTGTTTATTTTTCCACGTAGTGTTCTTCTACAATAAGTTTTTTGTTATTGTATAATACTCTTTTGGTGTTCCTGTTTTTTTTTATTGTATAATACCTAAAAATGCATGTTTTTTTGCACTGTTTGTTTTGTTTAGTTTATAGCTTTTAATATTATTTTGACCAAGTCATGTGTTACTAAAGATATATACATATGTAATTCTTTTTTATTTTAATAACACTAAGTTGATGTCATATATTTTTTAATTTTCTTGTTTAAACATTAATTTCATGTTCAGATGTTGTTTCTTTTCTAAAACACCATAACAAGTTGTAAGTAAACTACGGGAGTAAAATAAAACTGAGTTAGTCCACGAGACAGTCCTTCGACAGTAATAATCTATTTTCTGCCATGGTATATAATCTACTATTAGATCAAGTATTACATACCATTCGTAATAGTCTATTTGCTACTTCTAAAAAGTTTGTGATTTATCTATATTATAAATGTATGTATGTATAATCTGTAACCTCATTTACCTTGCGGTGTAGAGGCTGGTGCTTTATGCGCTGGCATCTGGCGGTAATGCTCAAATTGCCCCGGCTTTGGGATACAGAGTTGGAGCGCGCCTTTGGTGCTTGCGCAGCAACCATGTGTGAGTTGTGTGTCTTGGTGATGTGTTGACCTTGTTACTCTATCTCTTAGGTATGTAGTTCTGAGTAGAGCACAGTTAATTTGGTGCCCGACTGTGAATGGTCTCACTGAGCCCGATTCTAATCGCCAAGGATACTGAAAAATTCCGACCCCAGCGGGATTCGAACCGAGGACTTGCTTAATGCAAGCCTGGCGCTTACCCATCTGCGCCACGCATGGATGCAAATTATTATTAATATCAAACTACCACCGAGACTACCACATTCTGACAGCAAAAACGTGTTTCTTCCAAAGATCTAATTCCATATAAAATTGAAAAGTTATTAATGTAGTATATGGAGGTCCGGAGGAGATACACGGAGGTCCGGAGGAGATACATGGATATCCAAGGATATCCGTGGAGATCCCAGGATATCCATGGAGATCCAAGGATATCCATGGAGTTCCAAGAAGATCTCCACAAATGGAGATTTTCTGTCCTAAAAAATCGCAAGTGACTACCCCCTCGTGGTACTACCATCATGACAGTATTTAATATACTTAAATATTCTTAATTCTAACGGGTGTTCATAAACAGTCGTCATCCCAGTTGCTTTGAAAAACAAAATGTTATGTCTTTGATTAATTCGTGCAACACATGAAACGTCATTGAGTACTGTCATAGCGCATTTTTTTCTCAGTTTTAATAGACATACGTTTCTGAAGTCAAAACCTACTGGGATGACGACTGTTTATGAACACCCGTTATTTTCAATATATAAAAATATCGTTTTATATTTTCGACCAAAAGAGGAGGAGACACATCTTAAATATGGAGAACATATAATGCGACGTATTCTAGAAAATATGACGACAACCCTATCTGGCTTGCAGATACTGCAGAGGAACTCTACTAATTGGAAATTTGGAAGTAGAAAATAAAAGCTAACACGGTGTAAAACTTCTAAAAGTAAATAAGATTAGGAAATGCAAAGTAGTACAGCAATTTGTATATCTTAGCGTATTGAAATGATGGAGACGATTTCAAAAAGATCAAGGAAGATAGCTAGAAAAACTGTAAAACAGCTACAAAAGAACGTCGATTGACAACTCTATCGCGTTTTCCACAAAAAATGGAAATAATTAAAAGAACAATATTTCCTACGGTGTTAAATGTAGCAGAATCGAAAGACAACAAATAGACAAAAACATATATGTTTAAAATGTGGGTTTGGAGGAGCATACTCCGTACCTTGGATTGCCAGTAAAATAAATGAGTCTATGCTACGAGAAATTAAAAGCACATAAGTGGAAAGAATATGAACAACCTAGAAAACCTAACAACTCAGCAAGAGCAAGAGGAAAATAATGCGTTGGACGAAGCAAATTCGGAAGGCTGTGAATGGGTAGCTGGTCAGGGCAAACCGAGCAGGATACCGAAAAATAGCTACTGAACAAAAGTTAAGCCCTAAAAATATGATCACGACTCTTCTGACCAAAAAGAATCGATGGAGAAGAAGAAGGTGCAATAAGGGCCACCAGGAAATGCCTTCTTACAATAGAAACGGAAACTACCATTACAAAATTCATAATAACAAAAAATACAAGCGCTTAATACACTTTGTGTCAAATCAAAACAAACTGCTGACGATCCAATAAATACGAACGGCGACAAAGGTGCTCAAACCGTAAAACATTCAAAGCCAAACTGTACACAATTAAGAGATTATTTATGACGTTGACAGTTGATTTCATGGGCATATAAACAGTCAGAATCGCTTAAAATAAATATATCAGTCGTAACACCGAACACGTTATCATACTCGCACAATTAAGGCTGAAGATTTTTTACGAAAATACTTACTAGCAAGAACACCAACCGCACAGTTTCTAGGATCTAAAGCTTCTTATAGATGTCGATCGCTAATCTATATTTGAAAGGATGCGTAACTATTCGGAATCTGAGCACCAGTTTTTCACATGTTTCACAATGGTGAATTTAGTTTTCAAATGGTTTACCATATCATTTCCACATAACACTATAATAACTGCACTGTAGACCATTAACACAATTTCCTTTGCACTTTCTGCAATATTTTACCCGAACAGCTTTTGTCTTGCTACACTGAGTTTCAAGGATTACACGGAAATATCAATAATAATTTCCTATCGTATCATAATCTTTTTTCTTTATTGATACTGCAGGGTCCGGCAGAATACCAACCCTATTTAAATTGTTAATAACTGTTTAAAATTTAAAAATATTTTTATTTTTTTCAAAAATGTAAAGCAAAAACTTGCCAATTTTAGTTACAATATCATTTATTTATTAAAAATATTAGGTTTTGAAAATAACATTACTCAAACTCAAACTTCATTTTCACACTAATAAAAATTAACCTAATCTTTAATTTGATTAAATTCATCAAGTAGGGCCTATCAGACAGAACTCTTCGCCGTATTTTAAAGTATTTAAAATTTCATCCTTACAAAGTTCAAGTCATGCACCAATTACTACCACGAGACTTAGAAGTTGGGGTTACGTGTTGTGAACAGTTGCTTCAACTACTGAATAATAGCCAAATTACTTTGGAGCAAGTGGTAATATTTTTAATAAATAAATTATATTGTAACTAAAATTGGCAAGTTTTTACTTTACATTAAAAAAAAAATAAAATATTTCAAAATTTGAAACAGTTATTAACAATTTAAATAGGGTCGGTCATTCTGCCGCACCCTGTATAAGAGCAAGTTTCCCGTAAACTTCGATGATATTAACATATATATTTTTGTTTCAGAACCTTTTTGACCATTAGATAATAAAAGTCGAAATTTTATAAATGTAAGATTGAATCGCTTTCTAATAGATATTTATGAGGGAAATAATCACTCAACGGATTTAGGCACTTTAGTCCCGTGTGGTATACGCTATTTTTTGCACTTTTGGGAACATTATCATCAAATATTTGAAAAATTTTAAATCTGTCAATTTGGAAACTGAAAAATACCAATTTTATTAAGAATGTTGTGTACAGAATGATTTTTTAAAAACTGAATTGCAGCAGGCCCTGGATAGCCTGAATCAGTTGCCAGTACTGAAGTGAATTGTCAGTCTACGTCAAATTCGAGATTTGCAGGTTAAGTTTTGCGTCAGTCTGTGTCAAATGACAAACAAAACCTAACCTACTAACCTCGAATTTGACATAGACTGACAATGCACTTCAGTACTGCCAACTGATTAATTTTAAGTACAAATTTCATTAAGAATGCTGTGTACATAAATTTACCATAGATACGGTAACAAATTACTTTAGTCCCTAGGGGCTAAAGTAATTACTTCTGTCCCTAGTGATTAAATGAGCTACTTTAGTCCCTGAAATAAGTGACTAAAGTGCCAACTTTAGTCCCGCAAGTGCAAAAAGTAATTTAAACCCTATATATGTTTTTTAATAGTAGAAGATATTTCACTCACGATTAATCATTACCATAGTTTATGATACATCCAATGTAAAGGCATTATTAAATTATATATTGCAATGTTATGTATTAAACATTTGAACAAATAAATAAATTATAACTTGTATTAGTTATCAATTTTTTTCAACCAAGTTTGCACAAACGGAATCCTTCATAAGTCAGATTGACGTAACTCACGATAAGTTTGGTTATGCACTCTAGTTTATGTATTGTTGACCTGGTATAATAAATAACTACATATGGTTAACTAAATCTCAAAAAACTAGCTCAGTTAATAAATAATGTTAACATGACACCCTTTTTCTCAGGTTGGTACATGCATTTTAATTATTATGAATTCAAAATTATTTGAACTTGAAACTCAAAATCAATTATGTAGATTTCTTGTAACTAAATTACACATTGGCAGTTCTCTTTTCTTTTAAGTAATTATTTATCAATCATTAACTGGTTTACCTTATGAATCAGCTGCATCTGATCCAATATATCTCTGCAAATTTCAACTGACGAACCTGCACAAATCTATAGCTCTTCGTTCAATACCTAATATTTCAAAACTGCGATCTTTATACTGCTAACAAACAGTCAGCTGTCCATCTTCAACTTGTCTACAGTATTGGTTTTTTTCAAGTAGTGGCCCACGATATTACACTTTACACCCCTATATATCTGCTGCATCCAAGTAACTACCTCCAATCCACCCACAGCATTGATTCCATACAACTATGACCACTATTTTGACCTTCGTACTTAAGCATATCTTCTAGTATTTTGGGTACTATTTTACTTCTGAGATATGTTAGTAAATAGTACTCTCTTGACTTTAAATTGCACTTTTATTAGAAATAATCCAATTCAAATTAATTAAATATATATCAGGTACGGTACACACCACTGTTTGTAGTCTTTTTAAAAAATAAACAAAAACTGCTCACATTCCACTCGACCTACGGTCTCGCGAAATTTTTAACGCAGTTTTGGTTTCGCGAAATTTAAACACAATAATTTGCATGTGAAAGACAAAATCTCAAAATATTTTCACATTTTGTAGTATTACCCTTGAAAAGTTTATTTCTATATCAAATTTACATGCGAAACAGCGAAAGCGTATCTACTTGATCTTTAATATATTGACATTGACATAATGACATTTATTTAACATGACATTTATAATTTCATCGGTTTAAAGTTTCTAAACCGGTTTTTGACAAAATTCGAAAAAAGACTTGTGTAAAACACGTTAGGAAATGCGATTTTTTCCAACGTGTTAGGAAAAGTTCGACTTCTCCATATCAATTGACATCAATTTTAGTTAGAAAATGATATATGTACATTTCCACATCGTTTTGAAAATATTTAGGAAATTAATATTTCCTAAGTGTTTTTACAAAATAGTAAAAAATTGCTATAGTAAGTATTTATTAATGTACAAAATTTACTTTTTAGAAAAAATATTGCATCTGCCACTTGTGAAAACTCGGTTATTCCACCACTTGACGAATGATCTCGTGCTGGAAGAACCTTAATTTCCACACTTGATAGACAAATAGCTATTGTGTAACTTGTGTGATATTGGGGGATCTCGCTGCACTCGTCTCGCAAAATCCCACGCGTGACACAAAATGCGGTTTTTAAATTGTTATTTCGCAACGCTGAATTATTAATAATATTTCAGTCACTTGCTGGATTTTTTATTTTCATAAATTTCTATTTCTTATGCATAACTACAAACTAGAATATTACTGCGATTCAAAATACCATAAAACGTGTACAATGCTCCACCGTTACCAGAGCTTTACATGCTCAAGCGAATAACAACCATACTCGCATGTAAAGTTCTAAGTAACGGTCTTGCAAAGTAAATTAGTAATATATACGATCGGGTGGAATTGGTCACTCTATATCCTATCTGTAAGGGCTTAATGTGACACTTTACGGTCCGCTCAGAGATTTGTTCGTCAGTTTATTAAGTAATGACATTGTAGTTTTCCCAAAATTGATAACATCTATAATCGTTACTTACTATACAAGTAGGATAAGTGCATCATTAATATACGTGTGTGTAAATTACAAACGAGTGCCTAGCACGAGTCATGTGAGCACACAAGTATGTTAATTATCCATTATCACGCATGTATTGTACATTTTATCTCGACTGCTTCAAATTAGAAGTAACTAGAAAAACATCAGCAGGCGTAATGAAATTTCAGTTGCTTAGCGAAATTTGAGTTACGTAATGAGTTTTATTACGTAACGCAAATGGATATGATTTCATTACTGGGTTAGATAATGGCGTTCATTACTAACTCAAATTAATTTGATAATAGTTGTTTACTATACAAGTGAGATAAGAAGTTACATAACATGCTACGCATTCGTTTGTAACTTACACACACGTATATTAATGATGCATTATCACACATGTATTGTACAAAATTGTACTTATAACTGCCCAAAATTGAGAAAAATGTCAGATCTGTAATTTTCAAAAATATTTTAGTAGACAAATGTGAAATGAGTGACGTAGTAAGTTCTTATCCAAGCAGTTGTAGATAAAACTGGTTTTAATTGTGAATATTTCGATTTGTATATAAAATATTGTATACACTTACTGCGTAACTAGCTAATTTCCACGCCGCGGGCCGTAAAACTCTTCTTACGGCCTTGGTGTATAAACAATTATTTTAGACTTGTCACAATAAGGCTATAGAGAGTAATTCAATGAAGTCTCGGACCTGTGGGAGAATAAGTCGAGTTCAAGCCCCACTAGCGACTAAGGACTTTCAACAGTAATATCAAATAATATCTTACTTGCTTACCATCATTCATTTTGTTACCTAATAAAATTATTTTTAATACTGAAACATTCATTATCCCTTCAATCAACCCTAGAGATACGAAATATGAGAGAGTAGTTTTAAATTGCAAATATATATGTCATTTTCTAGTATTATTATTGTATAAATGTGTATAATGGTCACTGTGAAAACTATGCTACGCTAATATAGTAATTTGTACAACTAGTGTTGAAAGTTATACTTTTTTCATGAATTTTCAGTTTGATAACGACGGCAAAGCCCGAGTTAATTAAGCAAATGAATGAAAAAAAGGACTTTCAAAACGTGTTGTACACTTAGTTTTTTTGCATAGTGATCTCTTGGTCGAAATTAAAGGACTTCGGAATTGACAACTACCATATTGACATTTCAATAAAATATCAAAAAAGTGTACTTCTTTTCACGATTTTTTGTTAAAAAAAGTGGAACATTCAATACGATTTTTCGTTAAAAAACGACGACTTTCACGATCACTATGCAAAAAAATTATTTTCCCAGGCTCACATACGAAAGCCGGTCGTTATCATAACGAAAATGTTTGTTAGGAAAAAATGCACAATTCACAGTTATACAGTGGGCTAAATATGTCATTTTAGCATAAAAACTACTGAAAATATGTCATTTTTACCTAAAAATTATGGGCAATCTACTGACATTGTCAGTTGTCACAATAAAGCTATTATTCATTAAACTGCAAAAATGTGTTTTCTTGTGGTCGTGAGAAAAATAGCGTACATAACTCTTTCGAAAGTATATCGTACGCCCGGGATGTAAGTCACTGGGCGTCACTATCGCGATTTGTTATGTAATATCAAAGAATATATTCTTTGGTAATATACTATTATCTACGATAGTGTGTAAAATTGCCTTTTAGTTGACAGTTTTAAGTTTGTAAAACGACTGTTTAATAAAATGTTTTCATTAGTTTACGTCGTCAGTAGTAACGTGTTTAAAATATTTCATTAGGAACGTTGTCAGTGGCAACGTGTTTTAAAATTTTTAAAACACGCAAAATTACGACCGGTTCCTAATTTACATTAAATGTTTTTTTTTTATATTTACCGTGTTTTCTAGATTCTATCGTAGATAAAATGTTGTACGATACACATGCGTGAAGCATCTTAGTCACTCGCGGGTCTTAAAACTCTCGCATTTTAACTCTACCCCACTCGTGATTAAAGAGTAGCTTTACGCACTTGTATCGTAAATTATATTATTCTATCTTAATATTAAAAAATATAGTTGTAAGAATGTATTATACACATATATCTTGACCATAGCGTAAAAATATAAAGTATTGTCATAGAAGTAGGTACTTATGATTATTGTATACATGGTAACCCTATCGTATATGTTGTTCCGTAACCTATCCCAATGCGCTTTTAAGTTAGGCTACAAATGATCTCATTGATAAATTTTTACATCTACAAATCATCTTGTAACGTGAATTAAATCATCTAGTTCAATGTTTAATATAAAAATCTGATGTGATACACTCACATAACTTCCTTTTACAGTGATCTTATAATTAGTCAAAAATTTCATTTTTAATTTTTAACCATTTGTCAAAAATTTTCAAAAATTACAAATTCTACAAAAACGGTGCAAAATAGAGCGTTAGGTGAAGAGACAAATTTTCTCTAGAATTTTAAGCTGAATTCAAAAATGTAATAATATACCGGGTGTTCTATTTAAAATAGGAGTTAATAAAAAAAATAGAAAAAAAAACAAAAGAAACCCATTTTAGAAGTATTCAACTGGAAAATCACCTATCTCACATCAATACACATTAAAAATGTAATAGAAATGAGAAGTTTTAAAAAAATCGTTAGAGCCGTTTTTGAAAAAATCGAAAAAAACTGAAAAATCGCAAGAGTAAACACCTACTTCCGGTTATGCGATTTTCTTTAAAAGCTTGCTGTCGCATCTACATAGTACACAAAACTTATATATGAAGTTTCAACGCCATACCTCTTTCCGTTTTTGAGATATTCTGTTCACAGACAGACAGACAGACAGACAGACAGACACACACACAGACAGACCAATGAAAAAAAATATGTTTTTTGGGATCAGGGGACTCTAAAACGTGAAGATCTGTTGAAAACTTAATTTCGAATTTTTGGGGTGAATCCAATACTTCGTTTATTGTAAAAGGAAGTAAAAAGGAGAGACAATTACATTACTGAACTAACTAAATTATAGATTTATATGTAATAAATAATCATGTTATTGACAGTCCAAACAAACGATGGGGTTTATGCAAACCGCATGCAATTAAAGCAAATCTGCATTGACAGTTTTTTGCGTTATTTGCATATCACCGCGTCCTACGAGTATATTGTAATTTATGTTATCAGACTCATAAATATTTTATGTGGATACAGTTTTTAGTTGAATGTGCCGCATAAATGGTTAAACGCTGTTCTACATTTTAAACTGTTGGTTAACCTTTAAAACTGCAGATACTTGCAATATATGATTCCTGTTGGTTGCATATTGCACGCCGCTTGTTACAATAAGAATGTGGCCATTTGTACAAAATTTAGAGCAACAGAAACTAGATATCTTTAGCTAAAATCACTACTCACAACGCTTCTGATTTTTGGTAGAGACGACGAGTGTACTTAGTTGTTTTGTTCTTCGAAATGTAATAATTCGCTCGCGCCCTAATGATGAAGTATCTAGATAAAATCCTTATTGCCTTTAATCATCCACATTCCGTAAAATGGTTACATGACAGTAATTTGACTGCCGTGTGTACATAACTGCGTGCAAGCATTTAATTTCGGCAACGTTGCGAAATTTATATGTTAATTATTATTTCGCCCTAGGTGTTATACATTTGTTTCCATTTTGTGCTAATAAACTGATACTACGGGAGTCAGATTTTCCAGAAGGGTTGCTATTGTAAAACCGCATGTGATGTTACAGTTTCAAAGCACAAAAGGTTTGATTCCATTGTGTAGAAATCTGCCAACTTGCACTAGTTTGTTAAAATCCGGACGAATTTAAATAGCTTATAAAGTCAAGTTCAGCTTGGTTATTTATACATAACTGTTTACCTCTACGCCAAACTACGCCCAAAAATAGATACCGGGGAAGCTTGTTGTAACATTGTAGTAAGTAATTAACGCTTTTTCGGTACATAAATAACGCAGTTTCTGGGGGAATTTTCCGTTTTTAATTAAGCGCCCGAAATAAGGGCGTTACATGTAGTAGAGGGTTGTTATTTTTATCGGCATCCCCAGTTTTCCGTTCCGATGATTATTGAGCGATGAACGTAAATCCAACAGGACACGGACATGACAAAGGGTCATCAGCATCAGATCAATGCAGTACTCACCAGAACATAGACAGCAAACGGCATAACAACCACCGCCACCAGAAGGTCCGCAAGCGCCAGGCTCACGATAAAATAGTTCGTCACGGTCTGCAGGGTTCTCTCGCGATACACACTGAGTATAACAAGAACGTTTCCGAAGAGGGTGAAAATGGGAAATATGACCAGAAGGAGCGCCCAGTAGTTGTAGATCGTCCCTCCAGCGGGTTCGTGGGTGAAGCACGTTCCGTTGGTGTTGTTGAGGTAGCTGCAGTTCTGCAACTGTTGCTCGAACGGATTCCTGAAGTCACTCTCGTTTCCGGAGTAATTCAGGTGGCTAAGGTATTGATCTAGGTCTTCAAACAGAAGGAGGAAATTTTCGGTAGATTGGTTCAAGAACGTGCCCTCGCTTGCATTCCGGTCTACCGCGTTTCGCGTCAAATTCTGCCCCTCTTCGTACCAGGACTTGCTGTCAATCAGCGATCCATTTACGGAGTCCATTTTTTCGGGGATCATGTTTACAATGGGATTGTATTGCGGTCAATTTCAGACCATCTCGCTATTTATTAGGATCCACAAAGGATTCGTTATCCTACAACTTCTAAGGGTATTGTCAGTCGCCTGGCTAACACAATCAGCTTCTTCCGCCTGTTCTTGATGCGCTCTCGCCGGAAACGCTGTCTGCGCTTCCTCCAGGACTTCTTATTTCTTCTTAAGCTTGATCTAAAGGAGTTCTCCAATACAGACGGCGATAAATCTTCGTGTAATCTCCGGTAATAATTTTTATATTGTTGCCCAGAGATGTAGTTTATCATTAGAGCGGCACAGCATCGCTTAAATGCCCATTTCCCGAGCTTTCCTCAAAGCTGCCCCATTTAGCTCTCATTTGAGAGAAAGTATCTCTGTTTTTAATTACCTATTTATCATCGGGGACTTAGTGAAACTGCTATATTCGCAAATCTCGTTAACTCGCACAACGTTAAACTCACGCTGGTCACAGACAGCTACAATTCTTTCAAATCTTTAAAAGTTCTACGCGCACGGGTGCATCACAAAGGGTCCTAAGAGAAGCCAGGAGAGGTATTCTACGCTTTTGTTCGCGAACATTTAACTCGGCCAAGGTTCATCTAAAGACACGCTAATAACTGCAGGTTTTTAATTGCGTTCACTTACATTAACTACGAATTAAACCAAATTATTCACAAATGAAACCGTCAGACGACGAGAACTAGGATCTATCTACTGTATTTACAGTTAGTCATGTCGGGGGTTGCAGACGCGCGAGTTTCTAAAGAAAACACGTGTGGCCCGGGTCAAGTTCGGAGGCGGTCTGCGTCGGGACGCCACCACTTTTGCAGGACGCGCACCGGCGCCGCCCTGTCTCTCGCACCCTCCGGTAGGGGCGCTCCGTTACGTTTTCCTGACACACATCTACGGTTTTGAGATTATCCATTTCAGGCAGATACAGCGAAATAAATATTTCGCGAACCTATAAAGAACGGGCACATCTCTGATAGCCTCCTTTCTATCGCGCTTTGTGTAATCCCGACACTTATTTCGGCAAATTGCATACGTTTTCAATCTCCCGTTATACGAGCGGCCGCAAAATAGAAATAAGCACGGCTGCTCCGTCATTACCGAATTTACTTTACCTTTCTTATGGGTGTAGTAGCGACCAAATTAGATGAAACTTTCGCGAGGGTTTATTCGATAAAAAGTTGAATTCGTTCCACAAATAAGACAAGCGCCGGGGTAGTGTTAAGTTTTCGCTGGATTAGGACGTGGAATGCTTGACGATTTCAAACTCTTTTCGTCAACAACATGCTGCCTGCTGAATAATAACTCTTAAATTTAACATTTCAAAAATTTTGTTTAACAACTTCCGAAAATTATTCGTAAAACGTAGTTTGGAATATTCACATGCATATAAAAATTATAGTTTTGTTTACGAAACCGTATTTAAATAATATGTAAACGATCAAGCAAACTTACCTTAAGCGAAGTTATTTGTATTAATGTCAAGTCCACGTTGTGATCCAAAATGTAAGAGAACCCCTTTTGGTGCCCCACTTCAAGTACCAATTGAAATATATCTAAGCTACACTTTGTAGTATCAAATTAAATATACTCTTTTACTAATTATTAAAAAGAAATACCATCAGGTACAGTTCACTTGTGTACTTTCCTTACTTCTTAATATGATAAGTAGGAATTGACGTAACTGCTAAATCAATTTGACATTTGAAATTATGTCATGTAATTGCTATGGTTTAAGCCACGACTAATCAGTTTTATAAGCAATGGGACTCCTAATTCCCAGCTGAATGGGTTAATCTTCAACTAACAACTTCCTCTATTGAAACTAAAGACTGAACTCCTTTTAAAATATAATAACTATTTGATTTCATAAATCAAATACAAGTTTCGGCTACTTCATAAAGTTAAATTCGTACGTTCAGTTTGTTAGTAGCACATTGAAGTTTGATCTGACATTACAAAATAAAATACAGATTGTCAAAAAATTATTTAATTAAATGTTAAATGTATCCAAACTTGATTAAAAAATGAAAATTCTAAATATAACCTAATTCCAAAATGTTTTAAAATATAATTGTTGAAAACGTTGAGTACTCAAATCACTATTAAATTTAGAAAAATAATTCTTCTAAAATTAACTTCTAAATATATCTACAATAGCTTAACGATTTTCCGCACCAAACTTGCTTTATAATTTCTTATTATTATATAAGAAATGGTCACTAACCTTCTGAACGTTTACCTTGTAGCTTAGTGCTCTGCCTTAGTTCCTAACTGGACAGATTCTAGTCAGCAAACACCTTCTAGTTGTTCCCGACCAAATCTAAAGCTCACTGTAGTTCTTTGAAAACTCTATTACTTGAATAGATAGTTCAACCGCATACCACAACACTCACTTTCACTGGTTTTACTGACTTCGTAGTAATATACCACGCTCAATGGAATCAAATAATCTTGAATTATATATTTGAATAATACCTATTTCTAACTTGAAGTCAAACTTGATAGTAGAGAATGCTTTATTACTACTACGTATCAAATCAGCAATATTATTTTATCACAACTAATGGGAATTTAACCCTTGCCGTGACTATTTCTCGTAGATTTTTAATTAAAATTATTTTGTTACTCCCACAATATAAATTATATAGCGCAGTCACTCCGAAGTATCATTTCCCATTAACTAAGTAGTTCGCCGCTTGGTGCACACTGTGCAAAGTAAACAACCAGCATTGCATTGCGGTCATCACGCTTGGGATTCCAACTCCAAAATGTCGAACTCCTTCCTATAATTCAAGAAGACCATACAGAGGAGGATGTTATATTTTGTCGTTTTTTTTTCTATGGGGATTTTTACAGTATGTATGTGTTCAGTTGCTTTGAAACCCTTTCGACAGCCGGATTGCTCTTTTACTTGGTACAGATCTAGTTCTTCTTCCAATGTATTGATTATTACGAGTATTATAGTTCTAATTTCACAGTTACCTTGAATCGTAATTATAATAAGGTATTCATGTTTTACATATACTTACACAAATTGAAGAGGAAAGACAAGGCTTCGAAGATGAAGATTGTGACGACAAAAGCCATTATTGCCTACGTTGCAAAAGACAACCCAGACAGCTGTAAAAAACAGCTGTATTAAAGTATCATAGCTCACTCTAAGAACTATTTCTGACATTCAAGCTTTTTCGGTAACGATTTTTAAACACAGCTGTATCCAATATTATAAAGATTACCACAATTTTCTTTTATTTTATAATCATTTACCATACCGACATGCTAAACCCATCACACTTTAAAATGCATTTACGATAGGTAACAAAGTCAAAAATGAGCACGACTAGCTTCAGTCGGATTTGAGTTTCAAATTAAAACGGTGCTGTTTCTCTCTAAACGACGATTCGGTAGAGAGCAGAAGGCATTTGGTAATGGTTTTCCAGACGCACTGAGTCGATTTCTGTAGCCTCAATATAGGTGTGACATTTCTGAACTCACTAGGAGACGACGTTGTACGAAGGCTGAAGTCTTAATTGTTGCATTAACTCATCTTGCCTTCCTCTGTTTCGTTTTTTATTCGCTTATGAATGCAGCTAGGTAATGCTGTGGAGAAAACACAATGCAGCTATTGAAACTTTACATCGAGCATACAAAAATACAAAGAAGATAATCAGCGGACAACCGAAGGTGCCCCATTATTAATTTATTATTACAGAGGAAAGAACTGCTCTAACAGTAACACCCATGTAATTACATCTTGTGATTAATTAATCTTATTAGGCTGGTGGTAATCCATTCGATGTGTTAATAATGCGCTCAAAACTAGTGTGTGTTAGCTAAACGAGGGGGGGGAGGTAATTAACATGCAGAAGATATACGGTGAACCGCAGTGTAAGTACTTGTTTAACAATACCGACACAAAGGCAAAGCACCTCTGCAGCTTGAAGCGACAAGGTTTGGAGAGTTCCAGCTTTCAAAGGGTTTACATGGTGCTATTGAAAAAATACTCCAAAGCCAACGTATTTCAAGTTAGGGCGATGCGAGTATCGGACCCGACCAAAACCGAAGTCCAACGCTTATTAACGAGAACGAAGACTCTAATAGGTTTAGGCAGTACACATGGGGTAAAAACACAACACAAAGTTCAAAGCTGGCAACAAATGCACGTCGGGTCTGTCCACGCTTTCCCAGCGGACACAACGGTAACATTCTTCGAGGAGATAATAATTAGCCACGCCACGCACTTAAAATCACCTGGTCAGACCCCAATTCTAACGTATTCGAAATTAGGGCAATGCAAGAATCGGACCCGACCAAAGCCAATTGTTGGAGTCCGATGCCAACTTAATTAACGAGAACGAAGACTCTAATAGATTTAAGCAGTACACATGGGGTAAAAACTCAACACAAAGTTTGGAGCTGACAATAAATGCTCGTCGGGTCTGTTCACGCGTTTGCAGCGAAAACAACGGCAACATTCTCCGAGGAGGTAATAACTAGCCACGCCACGGGCACATAAAAGCACCTGGTCGACGGAGCAGTCATTCTGTTTCTAGTCGTGTGCCGAACTGAAGGTTGAAGAGCTGCATATTCTGGTCGCCTGCTTCGCGTCTAGCGCAAAAACATCCCTACCAACGGGGCTAGATCATTGGCCCATGCTTTCAATCGTATGCAATAGAAAATAACATATCAAACTTTTAAGACAATTTTATCAGTTAGTACAGCACTCGGTCTGTCGGCCCAGTCATAACCTTCTAGACGTCTTATGTCTCGTGCAATAATAGTTTTACTGTAGGAATATTCCTTCTTATGCGAAATCAAAATTAAACCGTTTTTAATGCACACTTTAACTTCTTGAAATGCCATTTTCTGCTATCGTTTTATTACATTTACTTGTGAATTTTATAGATAGCAAAACCTCTTCTGCAAGAAATATTAAACTATTTCTTTACTCTATGCTAAAATGTGCAAATGCATGCTGCAATTTTAATGCTGATTTCAAGAGCGTGATGCAAAACAGTCGTTAATCCATAGTTCTATTTCTCTGTGGTTAAGAATTTCCTACCAATCAAGCAGGACATGGTATATAATTAACAAACCCCAGACATTAGAACTGTCTCCAAAACTGTATCTCTATACAAACTTAGTATGCTTGATTGACTATGTAAGATAGGAGAACACGAGGTTATTTCCATAAACACGCTGGGAGGGATGACGGGCAAGGTACGAGCAATGGTTTAATTATGTAGCCTAACCGGCGATACATTTTCAATGCAATTATCATGAACGGAATAGGTTTCCCCTTCTAAACTAATTTACGGTATTCTTGTTACTTCTCCATAAATGAACGCTAATCTGCTGTCTGCTGTAAGCTTACTTTTCAGCAAGTCGGACTGATCTGATTGGCAACATCAAATATCCTGCCAAAACCAATTAAACTGTTTAGAATTAAGCATACATTGTCAACATGAGAAATACATTTGCATGTTATTGAATTCAATACCTATATTACTCTAACAGAGAATATCGTTACATAATAATTTTTGGCAGCCCGTTGCATAAGCACCGTTGTCAAAATTTTATAATGCCACCGTGGGGAGTATTTTTAACAAATGAATTAGTCGCGGGCTGTTTTTAACTGTAGTTCTAAATTGACATAATTTGCAATAATGGCGTATTGTATCACACGCTCGCGGTTACAGTTTGCATATTAAACATGAAACATGCAAATGAGAATATTAAATTAAATCCTAGTTTATTATGTTCATATTCGTTTCGCAACCACTGTAAACAAAGAGCACGAAAAATACTGTAAACAAATAGTTTTTAAATAGGTTTACTGCCAATACACACTTGTCACGCGCTTTAAAACGTACACATTTCTATTAGTGAAATTATTATTAGTAACTGCATGCATAAAAATAATACCAGTTGTAAGAACTACTCGTTCCATATTCCCAGTAGATTCAAATACTGAAACTATTAAACGAACTATTGTATCGTAATGATACGTTATGTTCCACAAAATTTATTAAGTAGAAATTGCTGATAATAAGTTCATAACATATGGATTGTTATTGCATGTGAATTAAATAATTCAAACATTCAAAGTAGGTATAGAGAATTATATGTATACGAAATAAGTGGGTTGGTTGCCTTGAAGATATTAAAAAAAAACATAAGTTAATTGTTGAAACTGATAAAATGTATAAAAAGCATTTCATAGAAAGGAATTCAAATGCGTGTACTTCCCAAATTGGGGAAAGTAAATTCAATTTTCCTATAAAAAAATTACAGAAGAACCACAACTGAACAAAAGTCAAGGAAGGTAAGTAATTTCCTAAAATATAATATTTATGATACATAATAAAAGCGTCCGACGCATAGTGGTCACCCAAAGGCAGTTCCTAAACACGGATGCATCTACGAGGCACATTCAAAGGTAGGACCTTGATGATATCACACAGAAGAAGCTGGGATCCAGTTTCGACGTCTGGAGCTGCAAGTTTGCCCACGTAAAGGAAATCGATAGGCTGCGAGGTTATCGAGCTGTGTTGAGCGTGAAGGAAGTGCCGTTTCAACGACGACAACCATCGAACCCCTTTCCAGATATACAGGCATCGCCAGGTGATATAAGAGTCGATTGTATCTGAAATAAAAGAAGCTGAACACATTGTGACTTAAATAGCTATTAAGTGCAGCTACTAATAAAAGCTAATATCATTTTAGTATGTATGGCAAAATTTCTGAGAAGCCCTAATTTAATTAACATCAGCATAATAGATAAGCTAAGTGGCTTATTTCAACTTCTGGAATTGATCTTTAGATCGTTGTCTTTGACCATCCTATGATTTAAGAATCTGTCGACAATCTAGCACAACTTTCGGAATATGTATTTGACTTATCTTCTATGCAAGGAAATTTTTAAATATAAGACGCAATAATATCGATTTGGTTTTATACACTACTACCATACCTTCCTGGTTATGTCACTCAACCTCAAGTATTGGACGCTATCTCTTTTATTACTGCAGACCATAGCGGTCTATTCGTAAAAGAATAGTACAATTCTTAAGATCTTTCCTGGAGGTTTTAACGCATGAACATCTGCTTTATTCTCTAAATAATTATGTGAAATATTTGTTCCATACTTGATCAGAACCTCTTGGTAGAACTTCCATTACAATATGCCTCCTACCCTGTGTTTGATGTGTTTAAACTACTCGAAAGTTTTAAACGTTTGACAAGAATCTTCCACCATTCAATGGTCCCTTGTACATAGTCGCGTGACTTCAATTGTTTGTTGTAATTGCTGGTTTGACCTAAGGCTAGACACATAGTTTTTTCAAAATCGTTGAATAATAAACTGTTACAATTTTCTGTAACCTTTTCAAATGCCCTTATGGTGCATGGCGAATTTATTTTAAAGTTTTTTAAATATCTCCAATTTTTACATTTTTTATATAACACTATTGTCATGTTTTCTGTTTCAGAATTTCAAATCCTGAATTTTTAGATGGAGTTAAACCCTAAAAAACCTAAATTTGACAGTGCGTTTACAGTTTTACAGCTTGTGCAGTCTGTTTCTAAAATACAAAAATGCTTACACATTCGTTTTTCTAAAATGAACAGCGCCAGAACAAAACTTTTCGAGTGTACAATTTGATCTATAATAATGTCTCAAACTTTGCTCCTTATCACCTTAAGAGAAAATTGTATCTCAATGTGGAAGTAAATCCAGCTTTCAAACAAATGCATGAATTTATTCTTACTTTCTTGCTCTCACTATGTTTTATTCAAATTGGTCCTTCGAGTCTCACAATGCACCATAATAACTATAGATTATTGTGTTCTAGAGTGTTTCTGAAATGAATTAAGAGCGCTGTATAATTTGCCAGAACGGTACTACTGAGAATCTCCGATGTGGGGCCTCTAGAGACAACAAATTTGCCATTCTTCAAATCTAGTAGTTTTATTAAGAACTGGGAACAATTTCGGATGTTCTCAAAGGGTTTTAAGGAGGGTCAAAGTGGCAATGCAAAAAATAATTTTTTTTTTAATGAAAAATTGCTTTAAAATTAGTTTTTCTAAGGTAACTCAAAAATGCAAAGTCTGCAACTTCGTTTCTTATTATTTTCTTGACAATTTTAAAGATTTAGGAGAGTATTACGTTCTAATGTGGCAGTTATTCGGGATAGAAGATAGGAGTAATAATATAGAATTATTATTTGTGTAATTATTTATCTAGCATCAGAATATAATTACTGATAAGTTGTAAGACAATTCTCTTAATTTTACTAGACCACTTTCAGAGAGCAGCACAGTTTCTTTATGCAGCTGCATGCATTATAACACTTCTACTTAAATCCACACTTGATCATCTCTTGATACGAGGCAGCAGCCATGGGAATATTGATCCATACTGGCATACCACATCCTCGATATTGAATTGTTGTAAAACAAGATTGCCCATTTTTTTTCTCAAGATATTTAACTCTATTAAGGCCTAGGCGTTTTAATTAATTTCCCAGATAAGCACTTTGAAAGTTTGACTGAATAAGAAGACCCAAATATAGAGACAATGAGGTTTGATGTTTTTATTGTTCATTGAAATGTTAAACAGTGTTTAACATGATCGCGTCCTCGAATATTAAGATATATTTAACATGCATCCACTCATTTAACATGCATTCACTATAGCAACATCACACATATTCATGGTAGTCCGATTTCGATTTAGCAGTTTTTAGTAATTATTATTGATTCAAAATTATTGCCTCAATGAACAATAAACTCATCAATGCATTTCGAGGGGAAACCGTCTTAACATTTCTCACGTAAATTACCACTCTTGCTTCGCTGCGCTCTCTCGAGTGGTAAAAATATGCTCGAATGTTAAGACTGGGTTACCCCTCTTAATTACTATTAACGCATCTCAAGGTGATCAGTTGATATATAACAAATCTGTAAAGGGCTTTCCTCAGAACTTCCCTCGTAAGTGGACATTGTGACACTAAGCAATTTAAAAAAACATAGGAAACTAGGAGTAAAAATATCTTCACGTTCGTAATAATACTGAAACAATAAAAGGAAACACTTGGTAATAAGAATTAAATCTTCTTCAAATGAAAAAACATTACCGGCGATGGGATTCGTTGATTACATTCTGCATCGACTAATCAAACACGGCTTCAACGTACAAGATTACGCAAATGACCTGGTAGTAGAAATCAGGAGCAAATTCGAGAGCAGAATCTCTGATCGTGCCCAAATTGCGCTTAATATAATAAACAGATGTTGTAAGAAACTTAGTGTTATTCCAATCACAAGAAAAAGAAACATGAACCAATTAAGAAGCCCCCCTTAATGGAGTAAATATTGGATTCTCTAAAGAATCCAAATATCTAGGAGTCGTACTAGACCAACGCCCACTTAAACAGAACATTAGAGGAAGCAAGATCAGCAGTATGGTATTGCTAACGACTCTCAGGCAAGACATGGGGTATAAACCACACATTACACATTGGTAGTACACATCCATAGTAAGACCCATAATTACATAATGGAACCGTCGTATGGTGTCCGAAAACCAAAATTGAAACAGCGCAAGAGAAGCTGAACAAATTTCAAAGAGCTGCCTGTTTATGCATTACTGGAGCCATATTCTCCAGTCCTACTGCAGCTACAGAAACGCTTTTCAATCTATCCCCGCTTACCTTAGTCATAAGAAAGAAGGCAAGAGATAGCATCTATAGAATGCAAACAAAAATAGGTAAAATGCCAAAGTAGCATGGCGGACACAATGAAATTTTCAAAGAAATGAAATAGAAACCTGAGTTCAACATGGTCAAACACAAAAAGAATCCGAAGTTTAACTTTGGGAGGATATTCAATATAATCTTCCCAAAGAGAACTGAGTGGCAACCAAACTGCCCAACCGACTAAGGCATAATAGTCTGGTATACCGATAATTAAAACATATGTAAAGGTAAGAATATATACCGGACACTGTCGACTAAGGTATCACCTAAACCAAATTAGTCCAGGACAGTACCTCTGTCACTTCTGTCTGGAAGATGAGGAAAAGGCGGAGCACATGCTTTGCAAGTGCGACGTAACAATTCGTAAACGTTGCCATGAAAGGGAGATTGCATACCCTTTGCCCAACTTTAAACGACCGCTTCACCCAAAAGAGGTAATGCTCTTCATTGAAAACATAGGACTCGGTGGTAAATTTGAATTAGGGGTTTTTATTACAATAGATCTTGTAGGTAACCTTGCCTGAACGTCCTGCCTATACAAATCTAATCAAAGAAGATCTGTCGAAGTATAGAGTGATGAAAAAAATCCCCTCAAGTCACTTATGATTTTGTAAAGCAAAATATCTGTAAAGGGGTTTACACAAACTTATCTCGCAAAAGTAATGTGAATTGCATCAATTTGCAAATAAAAAAACATTGTGACTAGTGGGATTCGAACTCGGGCTCCGACACGGAGCCTAGTGCTCTAGCTTCTAAACCACGAAATTTCGCTTACGACAGCAGTATAGACGAGGCGCTGACGACAGTAGGTACTCGAGCAGAGTGTTTACCCCGTATATGTTGTGTCCAAAATATGCTCTTTTTTGCCAAGGATAAAAATCTGAAGTATCTGCAATATATTTCTTTTATTTAAGTAATAGCTCCTGAGTTAAATAAAAAATAGGCATGATTTTATATATTTGTATATAGATATTCGACGAAAATTCTCTCGCCAGGTAGACTTCTAATTATCATGCAAAAATATCATCTTTGTTCAACAAATAGTTTTTGAGCTACACCAACAACAGACGGACAGACACAACATGTTTTTTAGTCATCTAGGCCTAGGGGCCGTGAAACGTGAAGATCTGAAGAAACCTTGGAAGATACTACGTCGCAGCTTCATTCAGAAAATGGAAAATATTAAAGAGTCTGCTTCTGTACTTCTCATCGTTGATAAATGGGTTGAAATGCATTTAAAGGTAGTCGTACCAGCATTCAAGAGGCTCCGCCTAGTAGACGTCCAAAATCAGTCACAACATCAAAATCGTTAGAAAATTTACGAACTGGAGTTAAAGGATCTCCGGATCAAAACATACAACACAGCTGAAGCTGTAGACATTTCCAAGAAACGGACGACCTACCTTTTAACTCGTCGATTTATAGCAACCGATGGAACGTGGGTACATCACTATATACCCCAAACAAAACAACAGCTCAAGCACTGGAGACCTGGAGGGCCCCCACCACATTAGGCAAAGGCTCTTTGATAAATAGGAAAAAGTATGGCTTCAATATTTTTCGATACTCAAGACATTCTAATACTTGACTCTCTTTCTAGAAGCCAAACCATTACAGGAAAAGCGGCGTGGTTTAACGAAAATGAAAATAATTTTCCACCAGAACAATGCACCGGAATGTTGTCGCCATCACAAGAATTTATAATTAGGCTTTGAATTGCAGCCCCCTCCGCCTTTTACGAGTACGCCTGATTGGTTTCTACCTAAACCTCCGAATGAAAAAATTGGGCTGTAAAAGCTACTGTGAATAAATATTTTGAAGAACTTGACAAAACCGAATTTTGTGGTAGTATAACGACTTTGAGTCATCTTTGTCCAAGTGTTGACTTAGCAGGAGATTACATTAGAGAATACAATAAATGTTAAACCGTTAAATTCGCTTTTCATTTTCATTCTATGAACGTTTCATTCTATTCTCGTAGTTTATTTTAATGCCGCTAAAGTTTACAACACACACACACACACACAATCACAGAACTACAACCAATATAGCAAGCGTTAACAAGACGCCCTCTTTCTGCATTGTACTTTTTTATATATGGTCTGTTTCCAAAGTATTTTGCACTTTACAGTTTCTATAGCTCTAAGGTGTGGCTATAATATAAATGTATCAGTGTTCATTACAAGCTACTTGACCTAAATAATTCATATATCTTTCGATTTAAAATTTGGGCGAATGCTGTTCTCTCCTTGGGTTTATTTGAATTTTTCTACAATATAATTACATAGATATGTGCATTAATCCACTTTACAATTTAATCTATCTATATAAATAAAAATCAATTGCGGCATGTATGTTACATCATCACTGAAGAACGGCTCGACCGATTTGGTTCATTTTTTTTATTATGTTCGTAATTGCCAGGACAAGGTTTGTATGAAATAACATTTTGGGAAAATCCACCGGAAACGTCAAAAAATTCGGAAAATCAAAAGATGATTTTGTATGGTATTTTTGAATGGGATTTCATATGTTTTCGTTTCTGAATGGTCCTTCGAAGAGAACAATGAGCAAATCGGAGTGGAACACTCGGAGAGTTCGGAAAATTAGGAAAAAATTATTTTTTTCAGGATGGAAAAACCGTAATAGAACAATGGAAAAGTCATGTTTCAAAATATACACGCATAGGTTACTTATTATACCCGGGAAACGCCAGGTGGGTCACAGCTATGATGTATACAAGGAATAAGGAAGGATTTTTTGAAATTCAACCCCTAAAGGGGTAAAATGAGGCTTTCAATTTTGCATGGAAAAATAATATTAAATAGACATTTCGACTTGAAACTTCGTAGGAGTGCTCTAAAAACAAATAAACAAACACGTTTTACGTTATTTTCCGAAAATCAACCCCTTAGGGGGCGAAATCTGGTAAATAAGCCTAAAAATCAATATGGGTGTCGTTATTGAAGTTTTTTGGGGACGTTGATTGCCAAAATTGCATTTATTTTTAAGTTAAAGGACATGACATAAAATTAAAACGCTATAGTGGTGAAACGGGGTTTCAGAGACAAATTATTTTTGGGCAGAACAACGTTTGCCGGATCAGCTAGTATTAGTATAAATTGGAAAGATGTTATAAAAATTTGAACTGTCAGTGTGTTTATCAAAAATGATAAAACTGAATTTGAACTGTGGAGGGCTGTTGCTTTCTAAGCATGCGTCTATGACAAAGTTTTTGCTTATTTTGGGAGGACATTTTTTTCCAACACTATGCATCTTCTGTAGAAAAATCTGGGGGGCTGTACATGAAACTTCCCTCGCAAGTGAAAGTTTGAAACTAAAAATTTTGAAAATATCAAAAGAAAAATAGTCGTTTGTATATCAAGGCACTGAAGCTTAACTTTTTATCGCGAATGTAGATTTAGTTGCCGAGGCCCGTAAGGCCAAGGCAAATAAACCACATGAAGGATAAAAAGGTACTTCAGTGCCGAGGGGTACATCATGTATTTTTTTCGAAAAATCGTGAAACTACAACACTTTAACCAACTTTTGTAGATTATGTTGACGTAGATTGACGTTTACCGGCCGCCCCGCCACCTACAAAAAGTCGTAAAACAATGGATTACTTTAGTGCCGGTTTCTCGTATTTTAATGAAGATGCCGATTTCAATAAAAAAATGTTTTAAGGTGTATATATTGAGTCTGAAGCATGTATTTTCCGTTTAGGGTAAAAACCTTATTTTTAGTTAACTAATAATTATCAGGTTAAAGCAAAAATAGACAGAATTGAATTTGTTTAATGTGCTCAGCCTGTATATATCAGACCTAAATTTTGTCAGGTAGCCATATAATCCAAATACAAAATATCGTCTTCCTCCAACTAATAGTTTGGGAGCTGTAGCGCCAGCAGACGGACAGACAAACACACAGACGGACGTTGGAACGTGAAGATCTGAAAAAATGTCGGAAGGTGATTTTTTCGCGATATATGTTGGTAGAATTTGTTTTAGTAACTTTTTAAAACTAAAAATTGGTGGGAAATTTAAAATCTGACATTAAAGGAGTTTTGTTTTTTCGTAAACTTCTTCTTGCCTGTTAGGCTGCAGATCCAATAATTCTTCTTCACACTTCAGAATTGCTTTGTTGAATTTAATTTTAAATGATTCAACTTTTTTACACATATTCATTTTCAAAAAAGAAAAGCTGACAATTTAATTTTAAATGTCAAAATGACGCAAGTTGTTTACAGAAAAACCTGGCGAAAATAAATGTTTTAATAATTGTAAAAAATCAGTGTTGCCAATTTTATCTTGACCTTGAAAACTTTTATAGGACTATTTCCCACATCTCTTGTTATCCAATGAAAAGCATGCTTTTTCAAAATTCAACCAATCGTGTGTTTTTGTAGTGGCAAAAAATCGAAATTTTCCCTTGGGATTTTGTCAGTTTCTTTTGCCACTTGCATCCACGGCAACCTCCAAATATGTTGCTTTAATCAAGGTGGTATTTAAGAACGTCATTTAAACTGTCATTGCGCATCAGTATAAATGTCAAAATGAACCGATATTTGGGAAATAATCTACAAAATGTATTTGGGGCTCATGATTTTGCTCGGCAAATGTTTTACTCACGATTTGTTGTTTTTTTTGGCAATGCCCCTCGACAAACTAACTTGACAAATTCCCTTGCCTTCGGCTCGGGAATTTGATCAAGTTAGTTTGTCTTGTGACATTGCCAAAACAAAATACTTTCGTAAAACATTTTTACCGGCAAAAGCATTTGCCCTTAATACATTATTACTGAAAAAAACGTACGTCACAGAAAAAGGGTAATGTGTAGACTTTAGAATATTTCCTATGGGAAAACAACATTCCGAAAATAACTGAGATCCCTCAAAGATATAATTTTGGCAACAAGTATCATCTTGAAAAAGTTTTCTAGGCATTTCTTCACTGCACACAAACTATATAGTATGATCAAAAAGTATTTTTATCTAGTATGGCCATGAAAGACTTCTTAGTTTATGAATGCAACTATAACTCACTTACAAAGCAATGTCATATTTTGACATTAAGTATAAACGTAGTTGCATTCATAAATTAGGAACTATTTCATGGCCATACTAGATGAAAATAATTTTTAATCATAGTTATCAAACAGTTCAAGAGATTAATAAGCTGAAACCTGCGAAGAAAGTGAAATACAAGGTCGATCTATTAATTAATCAATAGACTGTACTGCTCATTAATAAACGTCTTTGTAAATTGTTACGGTATTAATTTATCATATCGACATAGGTCGTATTGATTGTTCAAACTCGGGTACAAACTACAGGGTTCGCCGGTTTTACTAAAAAGAACACAGATCTTAATGTGCTGGAGCAGATTTTGTTGCTCCGGTTACGCGCACTTAACTCAGTCGGGAAGGCGTGGTTCGAAAGCTCAAAGAAAAACCGGCGGGGTACTTACCCTAAGCTTGCTTAACAAAAAAAGAAATGCCTGAGCGCCACTGGTTCTGATTAGGGGTGGCTGACGTGTCTAGAACCAAGAATAAAACACGTAGCCTATGTAGAAGTCCTCCAAGTACGTTGCTGAACACCTCCGCCTGTTGTTCACCAAGCCTCCTCCGAGTAGCCGGGGTGACCTTGTCGTTAAATCACTTACCTTCAAGGCCACCGTCACTAAGAGTAACAAAAGAACACTGAATGGCCCAGGGCTTGGGGCTTGCTTATCAAAAAGGCGTACTTTCAGCTTTACATTGCAAATCACACTCGGCCTTTGCCACACTGGATTAATTAATGACCCAGAAGGGGTTCAGAACTCAACAAATAATCAAATTGACTTGAATGGGTTTATTATTTAAAGAATTACAGTTTACACAAATCTTTACATTGATAATAATCACCCGGAGGTGAATTCAAGCTTAGTGAAAAGAAAAAGAAACACCCTACATGAATATAAAAGGGGATCCCACGCAAAGTTACCTTATTGTCTAAATATATGGTTACACAACGGACAAAACGAAATAGATAACAGGGGTGAGCCCCTGGTTAACAACAAGCAAATCAAAACATAAGCTTAAGCTTTAAGTGAACGGGCGCAATATTTACGAACTCCCGGAAAACACAACAAATATAGTCGCACATTAATTAGGCACAAGAACACAATTGGTGTAATACATAGCTCCTACCTGGTAGCTGTAAGCACGTCGCTAGTTTCTGCTATAAACTCATCCTCGGGGAAGCTTGGCAAGGCGTTGCGGAGGTACAGAAAGGGCTGGAGCCGGGCCTGATGGTTGCTTAGCGATAGAGTTGGTTTATTCCAGGCTTCGGAATGGCACGACGCAATCGGACTTTGCAAATAATGCAACCAGGGCACTACAATAATTAGCACGCGGTGGGCCTCGATAAACTCAGCGTCGGCAATTCAAAGATGCAGTACGCAAAAGGTTTTTCCCACAAAGGTACGGAAACCGTTAATTATAAGCTTAAAGAGATCGTCTCGAATTGGATCTGCAAATGGTGCAACGATCTTCCCCCGGGAAGTACATCAACTTAAGGAGACGACTCAGCTATATGCCAACACTAAAATATCGATAACTTAATCGCCCACCGCGCGCGCAAAAACACCCAACAAGGGTAAAATAATCGTTCAAAGGTCTAGGCTGAACTCACTAACTTAACGAAAAAACCCACTCGCGCAAATCAGCGCAGCCCCCGGCTTCCGAAGGCCGGGGGGGGGGGGTGCAAAACTTTACACACTGACTTCTGTAAGTGTCGGATACTGATTGAAATTTCAAATTCGACTCTGCGTGAAGAACACGACGGAAAAGAGTTTAGAAACTCCCAAACCATAATTTCTATATGTGCGGTTAACTAAGGGTTTATCGAAACTTATTTCCAATGGTCCCAAAGCTGGACGTAAAAGCGTAGGCGAAAGCACAACAAAGAAGGCTTTAACGGGTGATGCAATTGCTGAATTGGCAAGAACCAAGGGAAGGCCCCAGTTTACAATGAACATTCCACAGTCCTCGAATATCATACTGATAACGACGCGTTCTACGAATTTAGGCGTTCAACGCTTGATTGTCGAAACAAATATGCACTTTGTGTACTGAACGAAGAATGCTTGCTGAGACGAATTTTACGGATCGTGAACGCATTATTGTTTGGGCCAAAAGGAATTTAAAATGTAGCTTTAAGATCCAGGGTTGAACTTTAAACAGGGCCGTCTTCAGAAATTTTAACTAGACTAATTTCAGCTTAAATGCACTAATAATACCCAATCGTGGAATTGATAACAAGGATAGCTTAATGACGTCAAAATCACTTAACAAAATTATTTTATTTTTATCTAAAATTTGGGTTCACACAATGTTGTTGTCTTTCCTCGCCCTCTTAACCTGCTGCCGGTGCAATTATAAAACTGCCGAATTAGCGGTTATGAACGATGCAGGCATTTATTAGAAGTAAAATACTAAATTACACAGGTACGTGTTTCTTGACCGAATGTAATATATTCTGCACTATAATTCACACTGCAAATGGAAGGAAAACGCCAGTGGCCATGTTCGGTAGCCAGCGATATTCTGACGACCAATATAGATCCTTATTGCATAAAATTGTTCTAAAATATCCTAATCACTAATGGAAATTGTCTGTATTAAAAGCGCGTAATTAATATAAATGAGAAACACCTTCCACCACTAAGCATTGCAGATGCATTGTTATAACCATAGCCTGAACAATTAAGGGTAATGATAGAGAAAATAAACACAGGATTAAAATTTATTATAGTTCAGGCGAACTAAAAAAACAAAAATGCCTTAATGTGCAAAATGTTGCAGAAATAGGAAACACAATAATAATGGAGACTACATCGATTTACTTAGATAACCACATTAACTATGAATGTCAAACTAAAATGATTTAGAGCAAATTACAGTAAGCCAAAAAGTCTACTCTATAATAAATTTATACGTGAGAAATCCGCCCTCTAAAATAAAATTCTTAAAAGCAACGAATGGATTTTTTCCCAATCACGACCTTCTATGACGAAAACTAAAATTTTAATAAAAGAATTTTTTGATTAGCAAAATGAAAATTTGGCAAAACTATCGTATGTAATTTGAGCCGTATTTTCCAAAACGCATATAATGTAAAGGGTAATCCAGTTAAAAAATCAAAGTTAACGGTACCTACGATGAAACCGGCAGTCGACCGTTTTAACTATCTCTATCCGTCAATCAGAAATTATGTCTAGTATTCCCACATCAAAATTCATTCCAATTTATTTATAAATAAAGGAGATATAAGCACGGCCCCAAAACGGACATAACCGTACTAAGCGGTAAGACCTGAAGTCTACTTGCTCATTGCGAGATCTTTTGCCAATTTCGACAGTCACCCAAATCATCTTTCTTTAGGAGTGCGATAATGAAATGCAGTTTTTCTGATCACCAGTTTAGAAAAATCTAGTAGGTCCGCAGATTTCAATTTCTTCTCCGTACCACAACTAAATAAAGCTAGCTGACTTTTACGAGTCTTTACCCGCTGCAATAAAGAAACAACTGTACAATAAGAACATACGCAATAAATTAACTTGTCATACCTCTTTGCTCACAAGATGAAGGAAGTAAATGTCCACCGATTCCTTTTCCTTCTGGAAATAGTTTAATAAATTCAGCAACAATTGCCAAAACTAACGAGAGTGACTCATAGAAAAAAACGATTTCTGTGCAAAACTTCGTGTAACAATGACGTTGGGCTCATCAATGGCTGGGTACATAGTACATACGATTTACATCAGTCTCAGGTGTAAGAGATAATAGCCGTACCAAATTGTGCCAATGCACACTAAGGAAAATGGTACTGATGGCCTGACGGCAAATCAGTCAATGATTACAAATAGCGTTTGGGACAAAATTTATGCGGTTATGCGTTATGCGGTCGATACGTAAAATACTCCAAGTATATGCAGCGCAAATATTGTATAGAAAGTGGACGGTGATATATTTGTTCGGTCGCACCATGTGATTCCAGCCTAGATGCAGAGTAAGGTCACTAAATCACGTTACCTACGCTAACACAGGTAGGGAAACACAAGTTGACAGGTTCAAAAACGAGTTTGTCAATGTCAAACTTATCATAGACGCTACTAGTAAGCGCATAAATAACAGTTTTTATTATTAATTTACATTTCGGAATGTGAGCCCATAATTCGTTCTTTAGGTTACAAGTTAGGTAGATGATCGTTTTCAGCCGTAATAAAAACTAATTGTGCATGTCACTGAAAAACCGAGTTTGGTTTGACATAAAGAAGACGAAGTTAACGTGATTTAGTGACCTTAATGCAGAGCTCTGCATGACTACATCTAGCGCCATTTTTTAATGTCTAATAAATCTCATAACAATTTTGTTAAGTGGGTGACGTGTGTTATACAATACGATTGGATTATCGCTTTTGCGGTAATTTTATTTAGCCCTTGCGTTGGGTACCTTAAACCGTAATGTGGCTCTTCCCGTGCCTCCATGCCCTATACTCTGTTGTACTATGCATTTAAATTGCCCTTTGAATACTGGTTAGCCCAGTTGTAAAAGTACAAGACCCGTTCTTACCTCAGTGCATCTAAGGAACATGTCAATTATTGCTATTTGCCGGTCTGCTCGTGTTCACCTATAATACTGTAATAATTATTCATGAAAACCCTGCCATAAATTAAAACCAAACAGTTTACATGCAAAGATATATAACCTGTAAAAGAAACATACATATATGGAAATACATAAAAGAATACTCAATGTTCATCTATACATGTTATGTGTGCTATTAATATTAGCACGGAACAGTCCACGAGATTAATGCTTAATCTACATGCAAAGTTTAAATCCCGCACACAAGTTCTCTTAATGCGGTCCTAGCTCGTTTCAGTTCAAAATCAGCTGACGCGATACGTCCACAGGATGATGTAACGCCTCGTTCTGACGCTCTGACTCAGCAGGTTGCCGCTGCTTTCGGGCGCCCGGTAAAGTTATTGCGTCATTTGTTGCAACCTTTTCATAATTTGCTGATACGGTTATTTATAGGACTAACCTTGCGTTATAGTTGCTCCAGATGATCTCGTACATTGACAAGATCGACTGCTACATTGAAGCTGACAGAGCGGGTTTCGACGTTGAAAAATTATTGATCTCTCGGTGTTGATTCCAAGGTAGTTGTCTGCTCTTGATGCTGCATTTTAGCTCAAGAATAACTAGGCGTAAACTGCTGTTAACGCAGGCCAACACAAAAACTTTTAAGCGCACGTTATTGACTCGCGTAACGTACCTTGTGCGCTTTATTCTATTCATAAACGCACACAACACCGTATCATTTGGTATTCACGCATAATCTCCCGCTTGAAACTCGTATGTTCTAAATGCACAATGCGTTTTAAGCTAATTGATACATTGTAAGAAATACAGTTAGTTATATTCATAGCAGAAGATTATTAACTGTGAATGTGTCACGAACTGAACCGTTACACTTCTCTTGCAGTTGTCTTCGCAGCGTCTGCAGCTGATACTTTGGCCCTTCTATTAACAGCTCTGAGGACTTATCAACGTGCAGGATGTGACGACGACTACCTCACCCTGAGATGTCTACTAAGTACAAACAGATATACGCATTTCCATCCGGGTGGCGCAATAATACAACACATCTGCTCCTAGAAAGTACCTTTGTAGACCAAAAGCAACCCCGAGTTCGATTACAAGAACATCGAACAACGTACCGTGTTTTTGGCACATACTTTACAGAACGTAATCGAAGTCTGCAAAACACCCGGCTTGCACTCTATGTACTGTTTAAGTGACACTCAGTTCTGAAAATAGTGAAAGAGGCCAAAGCATAAAATCTCTAAACTTTTTGTGACCGATATTTATTGATGTTATCATACTGTTTTAACTAAGTGAACAGCGTTAATTTATACCAAGTATGATGTTATACATGAAAACCAATGCTGGAACAGTTATCTTATACCTTTTCAGCCGTCGGTGTGAGTTAAGCTAGTGAACGTTCCGTTGGAGGATACGGGGAACGAGGAGTGTGTTCGTAGCCAGTTCCCATTACGCATTGAGTTCTTACACGATGTGATAGCGTGCGAAGTGATATTTTTGCCGGGACAGCTCATGAGTCTATCGCCAGATATTCACAACTTCTACACTACTTAAACCTGTTGAGGGTTCCCTAACCTTTAATGGAGTGCTTCTGGACTCTGTGTGCCTGTCTGTCTGCTGTCGGTATAACTCAAAAACTATTTGTTGGAGGAAGACCATATTTTTCATAGATTATATGTCTACTTGGAATGAAACCGAGAAAATTTCGGACGTTACAGGGTAAACACCTTGTTTTTTTAGTTAACCGAGAAATAGATAAAAGTAATAATTTGCACGTAGGTCAGGCTTTACACTTGATGAAAATATGGTCCAGCAGATACAAGGAGTCAAAAAGTTTGTTAAACACAGCGGTGCATTGCAAAGCCGGAGGAGGTCCTCGATGGGCCCGTGGATCAGGCGCCCGGATTAAAAATTCGCATTCGCAGACGCTGTCGGTATTTTTTGAAATTTGAAATTGAATTAATTTTTATTGCCAAGTGTTTCCTTTTATTGTTTCAGTATTATTACGAACGTGTATTATTACCCCTATTTTCCTTTGATTGTTAAATATTTTTAGTGTCACAACTTCCACTTGCGAGGGAAATTTTAAGTAAATCACAATTTTTTTTATTGTAATAGTAAAAAAGCTGTCCTTCTGATCTTCACGTTTCAGGGTCCCTAATGACTAAACACATATTTTCTAAATTTCACCTGTCTGTCTGTACGTCTATCCGTCTGGCTGTCCGTCTGTCCGTCTGTTGGAGGTGTAGTTCAAAAACTATTTGTTGTATCGTGTGTTTCAAAAAAAAACTTATTCGCAGCATGCCATGATCAAATTGAAGTTTGCCATAACTTGATATATACTGAAGTGGTATTAAGCCCTACGACTTGGCTCTGGATGCAGTGCAGAATGGTTGACGAATTAAATAAGCACAGAGTTGAGATTTTTTAAGTAACTGCAATGTTGAACTAATATTAATACAGTAAATGCATTAGTAATGAGATGCGAGAGCTAATAATTAGTAAAGAAAGGCATGCTAAGGTAAAACATGTTCAGAGGGTTTTGAATTGGCTTGTGAATTAAGATAATTTAATGTGTTTAATGTGTGTTGGGTGCAATTTGAACAAAGCGTAAGATTATTAAGTCAAAGAATAAGATAGTAAAAAATTGTGAACTCGGCAGAAAGGTAAACCGATTTGAAACAGAAGAGAAATAATTTGCAAAAGAGCAATTATTAAATATTGGAAAAAGAGTGTAGCGAACGACATGAAAGTGCGGGACTAGATAACCAGTGTATTTATTAAAAACAAAGTGAATATATGGCAGAGCAGTGAATATTAAAATAATATTGTGTGCGCCATCGCAGAAAGACAATGATAATTATAAGAAAAAGACAATATTTTAGTTTGTAAGAAATTTTAAAATGTAAAATTATGTAATCAAACTTACTTCTATTATGTACTAAAATTCATCAAAACTTATTTCAGTTAGCTTTGTAACTTAGCAACCTAGATTAGATTTTGTTTAATAACGAGGGAGAACAAATGAAATTAAATTACTTGACGTTTGTGAGAATTGTTGCTCTACTTTAATAACTGATTTTGAATAATAAACGAGCATATTTACAGTTTAAAATTATCCCATTTTATTGCCCATGTGTTTGTGTTTCTGTGGAAGTGTTTGTGAGGCTTTACACCACAAATAAATTATAAAATTTTCCGAACCGATTCCGAGGACTTCGGCAGCAGCCAACTTGGACGTTCGAGCTCTGTTGCCGGTGAAGAAAAGTATCCTGACCCAAAGGATTGTACACCAAGGCGTCGGCTGAGTCTGCAAGAGGGCCACCATCAACAGCAGCAGCGAGGGGACCACCTCCAGCAAGAGATCTGACTAGCAGCACATACGATCGTCTACGTCGCAGAACGATCCAAAGTTTCCAGGTATGAAAGTGCCTGTAATTCATGTGCGAGCGTCGGGGTTCGCAGCATAGAGCGAGAACCAACCTTTCTGAAGACGGCCCGCGCATTTCCCAGCTTCCATTTGCTTTGGTTTTCTCAAAATAAGTATGGCTTGGGTAATTTCTGCAGTTCCAGCGAAAACCGAAGCTTCGAAAACAAATGCCAGAAGTAGAGTCGCTTCGAACAATCAAGGGACGGTTTTGACGTCAGTATAGAACAAAAGCTAGATTAATAGCCAAGCCAGAAAAATTCAAACAACTTACTTGATGCGTTGTTCATAATTATACGAGTTTAAACATTTAGATACGCCGTCTTGCACGACCGACTCATTTGTATTTATCTGACAGTTCGGGATTTATTTAACCACTAAAAACCGCGCACTCGAACTACTTTGAATTTCGAGTTAGTCAACCTCAGATTATATGTTAAAAGATAGCGAACTTCGGGACCTAACCTGTAAAGAGTTTCATGTTTTACTGATGAGCTAGCACACTGAGTTTGCAGTAAAATAGAATATTACAAAATAGAGGGCATATAACCATTTTATTAATAATTTGATAAATAAAGATTACATTTCATTTTAATCAGGTTACCAATTAGAAAAAAAGCTTACAGTAGCTTTTCCTTATCTACAGCAATAATTTGTCGCCCAACGTCGGACCAAAAGAGAATTAATAATTATTAGATTGTCCCTTACAAAATAAAACAAGTAGACCCACGTCAATACCCATTGAAGTAAATGAACTACCATAAGTCAGAGAGAACTAAATTACATCTTCATCATGAACTATTTTCCTAAAAATATGCAAAACACTAAATAAAAACAACGTTCCTTGACTGTTATGATTATTTCACTCGTTGTGTGTAAACTTTTACTTGCCACAGTGACAGATGTTTTCATAAACAAAATGCAATCTGACATTCACCTACAGACTTAAGTTAAGACATGACTAGATTTTCTATCTTTCTTTCCAAGGCCTACCCTAAATCAGTTTTTTTTTAACAGACGATGCGAAGGTGATATTTTGCATACGGATTATATGTCAACCTGGTACATAACTGAGAGAATTTTGGTGAAATATACCGGGTGGCCATTCTCAAAGTCGAACATAGGCAATTAACATTAGTGCAGTCACTCGTTCGTTATTGAAATAATTCATTTTTCTGTAGATAATTTTAACAGACGTTGACAGAAAATACCTGATTTACGTCAAATAACTACCAATTTTTTTGACAAATGCTATCGAACTTGAAAAGCAAGGCATGGCATATTTAAAAATTCCCACGTTTTAATTTAGTATTTTAAAATAAAAATCGCATCTTGAATATTATTATTGGTATCATTTGATGCGTAATAATTTTACCTTTCCATTGATACCATTACCTTCCCTGTAAGTTGAATTGGCGAGCAGGAATCGGCAAAAACGTTCAATACAATGTTAATCGCCTATGTTCGACTTTGAGAACGGACACCCGGTATACAGGGTGAGCACCTTAAACATAACGTTTTGACTATGCTTACTTTAACTGAAGAACTGTTAGCTCAGGTTTTTACCCTTAACAACAATGGGCATCTTTTAACCCCAATATCTACAGGATGAACACTCTACTTAAGTCCTATTGTCAACGTGTCCTTTATACCGCTGTTGTAAGCGCATAGAATAAGCAAGATTCCGTGGTCCATGTGTTACGCGCCGGACTAGCATCACTGTCCGCGTCGGAGCCCGAGTATGAATCCCACCTGCCACAATGTGTTCTTGACTGAAAATTCACATTACTCTTACGAGGGAAGTTTCGTGTAAACCCTTTTACAGATTTTTGATTGAAGGAAAGAGCTAACATTCTAGAATAACCTGTTATTCGACATTTTTTTTAAACATTTACAAGTCGCACCAAGCGGGTTAATCGTTAAGATTAAAGAATCATGAATTAGAAATACGGATATACGAACTATAACTACCAATAGCTATTATATTAAAATTTAACACTTGAAATTCAGTTTTTTGTGCGCACATGTCAATATTAGGTGAATTTTCTCCACAAGACGATATAACTTCACTTAAAAATTATTCAAGTGTAAATATTGCTTTTATTTCTCTTTGATTGACGGCAATAACTATGTTACTGGCTATTACAACTCTGTACGCATAATCTACATATTCATTCTTCCAGAAAATTTCAAACAGACGAACGGCTAATCGTGTTTCAAATTTCAACGAAACGCCTCAACAAAGTACATTGTGTAACGAAGTTCTCGGATGCGTAACTCAAACAAAGCAACTAGGAACAGTTAATAATTTCTCGATTTTCCTAAAATTTAATCTAGCATCCTTCTGGGAAACTATTTTACTTGGAAAATTGAATAATGTTAACCAGAACATAATTTTGTTGGGAAATAATACACGAAACGGAAACCGTATTAGTGCTTTATTTACTGTTTTATTATATTATTCCCTTATCATAAACATATATCCGATTTCATTCTTAAGAATACCAATAAATAAAAGGTAACTTAAACCCTTAAGAATTTTAGATAACCACTATTGTGATTTAGCACTCCAACTTATTGTTTTGTCCCTATGATCGATTTGAAAAAACTCTCACTGTAAGTTTGTTGTATGGTTTCATGGTCGTTGAATAAACAAAAACTGCAGAAATAAATAAACACTCTAGTAGTTTTCTCAGCATTTCTACGAAAATTGGTTGTTAATAGTTATTTATCTACCAAGCCTTTAAGAATATGTTTATGGCCCACTGGGTGAAAAACACGACCAGGCTAATAAACGCTAGTTATACATAGAGTACTTTATGTACCGACTAAAATATTCACATTTAAAACTAGATTTATAATTTTTAGAAATGTTGACAATCTATGATGTCGCTGCTTGTCAATCTAACAAATAAAACATTAAGCGGTCCGTAAAGTACTTTGTGGCACTAATATCGTAAAGTGACACATTACGCCCTCAAGGATACGGTGTAAAGTTACCAATTCCGCCAGTTCCTACATAAAACAATTTGCGTAAATTTCTATCAACATATTTTATGGTTATATCTGTAAAATATATGTTTTTAATGCAAGTACATTGACAGAAACTGTATAAAGACGCATATAAATCCCTCCTGTGTAGCCAAACTTTCAACGATGTCGACTTATGTCGTTTATTGGGTATTTCTCTACTATACAAAATAATAAATATTAAAATTCGAACGATTCGGGGAACAATCTGTCCAGGTTATGAACGAAATAATCACTTATAATACCATGAGTAGTCAAAGTTATGTCGAATATTTTTTCTGTGGTTTCACGAATGTCCATTGTGCTTAGGTTCCTAATCCTAAGCGCAATGGACATGAGTAGTGATACCACCGCAAAAATATTTGACATAACTTTGACTAAGAATGGTATTCGAGGGACTATTCAATGAACCAAACTACTTTTTCAAATTAGTTTTCAATAAATCTAGCAACAAACTACTCAATTTCTATTGTAACAGAACACTAACATTGACTTTTTCCAATAAAAATCACATTTGTTTAAAATATTCACAATACCACTAGTGAAAATTGTCGATTATTTTCACTAGGGAAAAATGTCATAAAATATTAACTATACCACTAGTGAAAATTGTCGATTATTTTCACTAGTGAAAATTGTCAATATAGTTCACGCTAATTGGTGCAAAAAACAAAAATACTAAATTATGATTGGTTAATAGTTAACATGAAGGGGGTGAGCTGAATAGTCATTAAAATTAATTGTAAACAAGAAAAACTCAGCTTTTTTCACAGGAACTGAAAAAAGTTCAATTTCCAGATGGATCCCCAACACCTTGGAATTTTAATATTTTTAATTTACTATGGTGGGAAAATACCCAAAAAAACAGCGTGAGTTGTATAACGCTACAAAATATTTTAGAGATTTTCTTCAATATGGTGACATGTCATTTTTAGATTAGGATTGCTTAGTTTGATTATTTTCGCGTAAATTCAATTAAATGCAAGACATAGTAACTGTACTCTCTTTTTATATCTTGAATTTCTTATAAAGCAAAATAAATGTAACAACCGTTAGACTACTTCGAATTGTCCGCTCGTATGCAACCGCGACAGGTTTTCTTTTATCCGTGTTTTCAGTCATACACGGGAACTGACAAATACAGTGCGAGCATTTCTTCAAATTCGGGCTGAATAATCGCCAGCTGAACGTATGTGAACTATATATGTTGGACAAAACTGTCTGGGACTTGAACACCTGTCTGATTCAGTTAAGTTAGGTTGATCGAATTAGCTCTGTGGGAAAGGATGTCTCGTAGACTGAAACTACAGGGGGTCGCTTGCGCTGGTCAAATCAATCGCACCTGGAAAGATACTGAAACAAACTTCCGTCATTTTTATGTGCGCCACGTAATCTGTCTGCCGGCGATGAAGTGAGAAATCCCACCAGGTAAACTTCCCCTCGACTACTGAAAAAGTGCATGCTCGGCGCCCACATTTAACCTACTTGCATCGTGTTTTCCTAAACAAAAATGTCATTTTAAGAAAACGCGTACTGCGTTTGCTTTTGCGAAAAATAAAACAGTATGAAGTCTGAGCCGACTGTATTGACACAACACACCTAAAAAAGTTACATGTTTCACCGAGCACAACTATAAATGCTGCGACCGCTATAAATTGTACTCGCGAAGGACGCACCTTTGATGGTCTAGTAACAAGTCAGCCACCGATTACAAATAGCGATCTTGACACCCCAACGGGGATGTGCTCAAAATTTATATCCACTAAAACGGTACATTCTTCAAATATTTCAAACATGCAAACTTAGCCTCGTCTATTCAATATTAGCAGTAATCCACCACTGCATTATTGGAATAATAAAATAGGTTCGCTTAGCTAGATGCAGTAAATTAACTGGCCCACAAAATAAAGGAATAAAAGTGGATTACCCCGGCGATGAGCTAAAACCTTGACGGGCAGCGAGAGCGGGTTATCGTCTGAACGTTTGCTGCGAACTATAGGCAAAAGGAAGCAAGAATAGTAACGGCCCCCGCCCCATGAATGACGACGGTTTGAAATAACACGAATAGCTAGCTCAAGTTTTCAGAAACGGCGTCGATGAGAACGTATAGATTATACAGGATGGCTGTAAACAATGGACGGCGGGGGGGGACAACAAAGTGTCTTCAAGATCCGGTACGGGACTGACATGAATTCTGACTCGCGTTCCTCAAACTAACGTTCGTCCGCGAAGACGTTCAACGAATTATCGGCGTCAATTTTTCAAACTGGCCTAACAGTTACTACGTATTGCAACATTGAAGTTGTGCTTGCGTAAACATTTACCATCCAAGCATTGAAAAACTAATAAATAATTAAGAATTCAGCCGCATTCAGCGGAAGACAATTTTTGGTCGTACTTTTACCGTTGTATTTATTCAAGGCGCTTTCTGCCCATTTTCAGACCTTCTTGAAGTTGCCAAAATTTACCATCATCGATTGCACCAAGATACGCAATTACGCCTTTCCTATGGTTGTATTTACACTAAGCGCTTTATCCACACTGTTATAGGTCAAAAGTCATTTATAGGTATTTACGTATTTAATTGCCTTATCTTCGATAAATCAAATATTATCTACAATCTAATTAAACTAAAGTCCAGTTTCATATTTTAATGCATTAGTTTTCCTAAATAATTCTACGCTATTTCCTACAATATTTCAAGCTCCAAGGTATTCTGGTTGTCTACCTTGGATTTCTCAAGCTTTTCCAAATTTTTGGGCAGCAGCTTATCTTTTTCAGCCATTTGCCAATTTGTGCTGAATCAATAAGGATAAAAAAGCAAACTACATTTGTGAATTCAAAGGTTCCATTTTTATTTGGAATTTTTACTACCATCCTACATTGATGATTCACTTTGGTGTTGCGATGTCTTTTGTGCGGAATTCATGGAGTGTATGAAAGATATATTTTTTGTGATATTTCCAAAATCAGACATGTTCCTGAATTTTTACCTGGGCGAGCACATGCTACGATTTTGGCAAACGGAGTAAAACATCTGAACGGTAGGCCTTATTACTGTATATTATTTGCTTAATTTCTATGAGCTAAAAGGGGAGCTCCTCCCCCGTTATGGAGGAATACATTTTGTCGTATGATCCAAGGCCCCCTTTTCGTTTGATGATGTGTATTTTGAGAATTACATTTCTGCAAGAAGTTCGATGTCATCACCGAACCATTCAAGTTATTATTTTTAGTTTTGGATTTTGTAAAGCAATTCGGTATGTTTTAATTGAAATTTAAGATTTGGGAATTTCACTTCATGTAAATTACCGAACATTTCGGTTAAATTACGGTAGGTTTTATTGTTGTATTATTTGTTTAGA
>CALNHX010009330.1:0-50981 GCA_940337035.1 Agriotes lineatus
TGTTATAACAACTTTATACTGTAAATTTATTTTAATGCGCAATATGGACTTGCCGTTTCCATGAGGATTTGATTGTTAGGTACCTATTTCTTTCTAAGGTTACGGCACACCCACACAATGTGTCTATTTTATTGGTTTCAGGATATTAAGCCGTTGCTTACATATACAAAAGTAGGCTGGAAACTAAGTCATAACTGTATTTGTACGGTAATAGTCCTTTACCGTACATGGCAACCATTACCATAATGAAACAACTCAGTAATTTTTCTATATTGCATTTTAAAATAAACGCATTTACACATGGTGTGGGCACGGTGTATCCTTAGAAACCAATAGGTAACAATCAAATCCCCAATGGAGATGGAAAGATTACATTGTGCCTTAAAATAAATTCACTGTATAGAGGTACAGGTATTACAATTTAAATGTGGTTTAAAGATCTTCAGTATTGTCAAAGTTCTATCTGATTTAAAGATCTTCAGTCTCATTAAAGCTATATATATATATATATATATATATATATAGATACAGTAATGGTACAAAGCTGAACCACTCAAGGGTATTTGTATGCACAATTCTGAACCAGCCTGACGGACCTGAACCATATATGTGGTTCAGGTAGGTTTTGCTTTAATAAAAATTTATTTAAGCTAAAAAAATTATTGGTGCAGTCTCGTTCTATTAGCGTAATACTAGCTGCTTGCATCTCACTCGGCTTTGCCAGGTTAAAAAATCACCAGACGGTGGAAATTGCATGATTAAAATGGCTCAGGTTTGATAGATATATGTATTTTCAAGTTCGAGGGATGTGCGCATTAGGGATTGGCGCTGTTTTGAGTTCTGTATATAGTATATACTTTTTCCGATAAAGCTGAACCAATAGATTTGGCAATAGTGTATTTATGCTTTCGTTATTAAAAACCAGTCCAAAATAGTATGTTAAAGGACAAGTTTCATTAGGAAGATTTTGCAACACGAGTCCAAAGGAGGAGTGTATAAATGACTTAGATTAGACTCTGATAGTTGACGGAGTATAGAAGTGTTTTCTTAACTGCGGCCAGCTTTCTTTGTTTTAGCTTTTACTAAAGATGGCAGCCTAGCTGCCGAAATGCGTATTTAGGTTCTACTTAAATATTTTGGTGGTAAGGGGTTATTTCTTAGTATTGAAATAACTTATGACACGAGTTTTTTATACTTTTTTTCTATTTTGTGCCTTTTGAGCCTTTTTTTATAAATAAAATTTGACATATTTTGACATTTAAAACAAATGCTGTATAAACGAACTCATTTGGGTTTGTAACACTGTAAACGAAGCAAAATATAAAAATAGGTTTTTTGCAAAATTATGAGAAACCGTCACATTTTCGAAAAATGTTTTCAGGCAATAGTATATTACAGTACGAGTGGAGAAACTAAGTGTGTAACGACACACAAGTGAGTGATTTAGTTTCCCACAAGTGTTTGTTTGTTTGTTTGTTAATGGACAAGGTCTAGGCATGCAGAGTACCAGGTACCTTAGACACCGACTGCTGTGGTAATTTGGTCAAAGTCCTATTTAGAATTTTGCCGAGACTAAGGAGTTTCAACCCTAGCAAGGGATCTTTTACATGCTACACATCGTAGTAACATGGGACCCACAGCTTTACATCACTTCCGAATGATGGCATTTTGTAGAGGCTTTCATCTGCATTTTTTATTTTTGAAAACCTAACCGGGACCGGGAATCGAACTCGCGACCATAAGATCAGTAGCCAGGATGCTTACCACTGAGCTACCGACCCCGGCCCCACGAGTGTTGTATAATGCTTTGTTCAATCCTGCTATTGAAAATTCAATAACACAAATTTTAATTTTTATAATTGCAAAAACATTTAGGAGGCAGTTTTCGTTGTTATGGTTCTCATCAAACAAACAATTAATTTGTCAACAAATTATAATTTTTTATCGCAAAAGTGTGTGCCAGCCTTTTTCGTAGAGAAAATGGAGGAAGACAACGGTGTATTTGTACCAGATGACATTCTGGAAGAGACTAATGCAGTCACATTTAATCTACTCCCGCAAAAATCTAAAAACAGGCACGTCAAGGAGTTGGAAAAATTTCGGTCTTGGATGGAGAACAGAAACGTAAATGTTGTGATTGAAGAAGTAGTGGTTACTTATTTCAATGGATTAATAGAAAAATACGCTGCCCCTTCCTTATGGTCTACATTTTCGATGCTTAAATCCACCATATTGGTTTTTGAAGAAAATAGACATAAGCAAGTAAGTTTCGTAGTTCGTAATTAATTTACCGGTTGTAATCATATATGTAATTTTGTAGGTTTAAGACCTTGTTCGCTATTTTAAAAAGTAATTCGAAAGGCTATCAACCTAAGAAAGCGAATACATTTGATCAGAAAGAAGTGGAAAAGTTTCTAAATCAAGCTCCCGACGAGATTTACTTGCTAATGAAAATGGTTGTTGTGATGGCAGTTATGGGCGCTTGTAGGTGTGACGAGTTAGTGAATCTTAAAACCACTGATATTGAAAATAAAGAATATATATTAGTTGTCAATATTATTAAGACATTATAAACCGCGTCCTTTTGTTGTGACTGGTGCTGAAGGAAATAATTTTAATTGTTTAGCGATATAACGAAAATATGCAGCGTTGCGTCCTAAAACTTTTGGCGATGGAAGATTTTTCTTGAATTATCGATCAGGGAAATGTACAGTTCAACCAGTGGGTATAAATACTTTATATTCAAAATATCTAGATTAGTAGCAAGCTACCTGCAAATCAAGAATGTCGACCTATATACAGGACATTGCTTTCGGCGGACATCGGCAACACTATTGGCGAATGTTGCTGCTGATATCCTGATCCTTAAAGGACACGGAGGTTGGCGTTCCTCATCCATTGCTGAGAGCTATGTAGAAGAGTCAGTGACCAATAAAATCGAGATAGCGAAAAAAATTATTACGGGAGATACTGGCAGCAGCACCAGCAAGAAAATTTGCTTGGAAGTTGAACCCGAAGAGTCTGCGAAAAATCAATTCCCTGGTATTAATCAACCGATTTTTAACAATTGTAATGTTAACATTCATATTTATAAGTAATATTGTTGATGTGTATTAGTGTTATGAATAAAATTTGGTTGAATGTTCAGCTAATGTGTATTGACAAAACGAGTGAGTGAAAATTATTTCACCCACTGTTTTCGCTCACCTGTTGCTATGTAAATAGTTTCAATGGTCAAAACAAACTCTTTCACATTTTGTATCTAAGTAAGAAACAGTAATTTTCAATAACAGGATTGAACAAAAATTGTTCCCCACCGCGACTTCCGCTGTAATTGCAACTACACCGCACTACAAAATCTGTAACAAATTTTCTCCATGAATTTATTCCTGGGGTTTACTAGGCCCAAATCAAAATGCAGAATTTACTGAAATCTTAATTTTATATCTTTTCCGGCAAACCAGTAACATAATCCTCGAGTAAATAAAAACTATAAATAACTTTGTATTAACTGGCAACGCTGGAATGGTTCAGAAGAATTCGTTCAACTACATAAAATTGTATATTTTGGCTCAGGTTAGTGCGAAAAATATACTGGTTCAGCATGGTGTGGTTAATATGATAATATGAGTAATTCCAACTTCTTTATTTCTATGTATATGTTACAGATTCGGTTCTCCCACCCCATATATACACCCGAATATGCAATTCATTTTTTTCTATCTTTTCTACAAATAGCTGGAGCAGGATAGTATGGAATACCTAATGGTTCAGGTTTAATAGAAGGATGTATATATATATATATATATATATATATATTAATATTACGAAGGTTTTCGCAGCTGATATGTATTAAAGGTAAACATTTCAGGGTGTCATACCGCTTAATAAATTTGAAGATTTCTTCAACTGGTTGAAGAACATCTTGAATGGCGTTTGGGGTTGGACGACGTTTCGACGAAATCACATTCGTCATTTTCAAGTCCTTTTAGTCGTGGTTTGGTTTCTAGTTATGCGGCAACACGACGGACTGTCAACTTGATGTACAGCTGACTGAATATTCATCATTCAATCATAATGTCAGAATTCTGATACATTAATTTAATAAGCAACCAAAAACTATTAACAATAAACAAAAAAGAAATGAACAAAAGATAGACAGAAAGAATAACAAAACGAACATCGAAACTATTTAATAGGTATTAAATTTACAGAAGGTATTCAAAAAGGTTGCCATCATTCTCCATGCATAAATAACATCTAACTGTAGATCTAAAACATTATTCAGCAATACTGGCGTTATACTTTGAAAGGCTTCGAGAACCAATCTTCTAAGTTCTTCTTCTATTTCAAAACGTTAAATACCTATTACATTGTTTCAAGGCTCGTTTTCTCATTCTTTCTGCCTATCTTTTGTTCATTTATTTGTTGTTTATTGTTAATAGTTATTGGTTGCTTATTAAATTAATGTATCAGAATTCTGACATTATGATGTGCATTTTAATATTTTAACGGCATCTAAAAACGCCTATCTTACTGTATGAACTTATTTTTACAAAATTATCAAAAATGCAGGTCCGTATCTAAAACATTTTCTGATGATGATCAGAAAAAAGCTCGAAACGTAATTAAATCATAATATGTGGTACATTGTTGAATTCAGAGTAACAAGGGCTTTACAAATTTGGCATCAAAAAACCAGAACCGTATTTAAAAAAATGAAGTTGATGACGGTTTCTCGAAGACGAAACGTCGGATAAAAAAATTGATAACGTAATCATTAAGTCCACTAAAAGTTGCCATAAAGAAGTTTAATCAGTTTCACTCTAACTTTAATATTAACGCCAGAAAAAAATAAAAAAGAAAATCCAAAAATTCGGTTTTTTTGAGATAATTCAAAAACGAAAAATCATATCAAGGATTTCTAGAAGTCATTTCTTTAGTCCTTTAATTGCGCAACTTTCTTCCCATTTAACCAAATTTGTATCTCTTACCATTACCGAGATCCCCATACTGGCCCTCCTTATCTTGGACACACTGTATATATACATAATACTGTTATATCAAATTTATACCATACATATTATAACTTAAATTGAGATTTGTTAAAACTGGAGTTAAATGAGTTAGAACAACTTAATATAGCATTATAACAATTTTCACTTATATCAAATTTATATCTTAGAGTATCTAAAATCTCATTTAAAGATTTTCATCTTTGTGAAAACTCTTGTTATAATAACTTTATATCACATTACAGCTATTTAAATATGATTAAAACATCTTTAGTGTCATTAAAATTATAAGAACTCTATATCTAGTTATAACAATTTATGTGTGAATTGAAGATCTGTAGTCTTATAATCTATACATGATCTTGTCATATCAAATTTATATCTTATTATAACAACTTAAATCTTGAGAAATGTCAAACACTAAATGTGTTATAACAACTTTCTATAGCACTATAAGATGTAAACACTGATTAAAGTGTCTTCAGTTTCATAAAAACTAACCTTATTCTTGTTATAACAACTATGTATCTTATTACAACAATTTACATCTGACTTGAAGATCTTCAGTCTAGTTGAAACTACACATAATTTTGTTGCTATACATTAATATTTTTTAACAATTTGAATTTGACTTATAGATCATCAGATTTGTTAAAACTTCACTTAATCTTGTTATAGCAACTTTATACAAATTGTCTGCAGGTACTAGGTACACACGATAACTAGATAGAGAGATGGTTTATTTGTCTGAAAGCACTAGCCGTCTCTGTATTTAGTTACCGTGTGTACCTGATACCTGCAGACATATATATCCACTATAACAATTCAAATCTGAAACAAAATTCATCATTCTTGTTAAAAACTACACATACATAATTTTGTTATAACAAATTTAAATCTTATTATAGCCACTTAAAATCTGATCTAAAAATCTTCAGACTCATCCAAACCGAAATCACTTAAACTTAAACAAGTGATAACAACTTTATATAATATTATAACTAAATAAATCCGATTATAGAGTTTCCTATTTGATCAAATCTCAACTTACTGTTGTTATAAAAGCTTAATATCAGATTGAAACAATTTAAATCTAATTTTAGGATCTCCAGTTTCATTAAAATGACACATAATCTTGTAATAACCAATTTATATCTTATTATAGCCACTTAAATTTGATCGAAAGATCTTCACTCATTAAAACGAGTTATAACAAATTTATATTGTATTATAACAAGTAAAATCTGACTAAAGCGTCTCCAGTTTCATCAAAACTATACCCATTCTTATTATAACGTGATATCAAAATTAAAACAATTAAAATTCGATTTAAAGATCTTCAGTTTCGTTACAATTACACATATTCTCGTTATACCAAATTTATATATTATTATAATTACTCAAATCTAATCTAGGGATCTTCAGACTTGTCAAAGCTCCACTTAATCTTGTTATAATAATTTAATATCGCAGTATAACACTTTCTATCTAATTACAGATCCTCCACTTCCACAACTTATACCAACTTTATATAGTATTATAACAAGTAAAATCTGATAAAAAAGTCTCCAGTTTCATCAAAATTAAACTTACTCTTATTATATTAACTAGATATCGCAATATATAAAAACATAGGGCAAGAAGGAAGTCCCACCAGCTTGCCCAAAATATCTGTACAGGGACGCCAACAAAACAAACAAAACCTCGTAATAAGCGAAATAAAGAAACAGTGATCAATTTGGCAACATGGAATTTACAAGGCTTAAACAAAGAAGGAAAAAAGAAACAACTAGTACAAGAATTTAAAAAATATGATGTAGATATATTGGCTGTACAAGAATTAAATATAAAAGGAACAACAATAACAAACTACGAAAATCTTACATGGTGTATAGGTGGAGGAGAAAAAACAGACTTGGCACAGGGTTCATAATAAAAAACGAGATGAAACAACAAATACTAGACTTCAAAACAATTACCGACAGAATAAGCATGATAAGATTAAAAGAAACGTACAGAAAAATATCAATTCTCAACGCTCACGCACCAACAGAAAATGAAGATGAAGACATAAAACAAGAATTTTATAACACATTAGAAGATGTAGTAAACAAAATCCCCAACTTTGATATCAAAATTATAATGGGAGATCTCAACGCACAAATTGGAAGAGAAGAACGCAACTATGAAATAACTGGAAAAGAAAGCCTACATGTTACAACTAACAAGAATGGACAAAAACTAATTGACCTTGCAGCTAGCAAAAGAATGGTTGTCAAAAGTACACAGCAAAAACACAAAGACATACACAAAGCAACATGGATAAGCCTAAACAACAAGGTATTTAACCAAATCGACCACCTAATAATAGAAAAAATTCACCAGGAACTGATTTTAAAGGTGAGAACATATAGGGGAGCAGACATCGGTTCTGATCACATGCTAGTAATAGCAAAACTCAAACAAAAAAGGCCCGTCCTAACAAATAATACAAACAAGAAGCAATCTAGCTGGAACAAAAAATACGACAAAATAAAATATGAAGAAAATACTAAGAAAATAATAACCTCAAAAACCGAAACACAAGATGTGAACGATGAATGGTGCAACATCAAAGACACAATATTACTAAGTGCAACATTATCACTAAACACGCCAACACACAGAGGAAAACAAGAATGGTTCGACAATGACTGCAAAAAAGCAATACAAAAAAGGAAAGAAACAAGAATAAAAATGCTACAAAATAATACACAAGTAAACATCGAACTATATAAAAGAACAAGGAACGATACACATAACCTTATCAGAAATAAGAAAAGAGAAATGGCAAAACAAAAACTGCAGGAAATTGAAGAACATTATAAAAACAAGAACACAAAACTATTTTACAAAACTATAAAAAATGAGAGAAAAGGCTTTAAACCGCCCACAGCCGCGTTAAAGAATCAACAAGGAGAAGTCTGCTTAGAAACGAAAGAAATCCTAAATATTTGGGAACAATTCTTCAAAAATACCTTAACACAAGATACCAGTGAAAGTTCAAATGAGTCACATATACAAAATAATCCTATTATACATGAGAAGGAACCAACTGAAGAAGAATTGATAAAAGTGATCAAGGAAACAAAAAACAACAAAAGTCCAGGATCTGATGGCATCGTAATCGAGCAAATAAAAAATTGCAATGAAGAACTATTTAAAAGACTGCACAAACTTATTAAACAAATCTGGATAAACCAAACTATGCCTGCTGAATGGAATCAATCGCTCATTCACCCCATACACAAAAAAGGAAACACACAAAACCCCGAAAACTATCGCCCAATTGCACTACTAAACGTTACTTACAAACTGTTAGCAAAATTAATAAACAATAGAATACAAAACAACATCCAGAACAAAATAGGCCAATATCAGGCGGGGTTCAGAAGTGGTAAGTCAACAATAAACCACATATTTATGCTGAGACCAATACAAGAAAACTGCGAAAAGAAGAACATCACAATCCATGCACTATTAGTAGACTTCAAACAAACATTCGACAAGTTAATAAGAGAAAGTTTATATGAAGCAATGCAAAATCTAGAGATACCTACTAAACTCATACAGTTAACTAAAATGACACTACAAGAAACAACAAATAAGATAACATACCAAGGACAATATTCCAGAGGCTTTAGAAGTAACACAGGAGTCAAGCAAGGCGACCCACTATCATCTACTTTATTTAATATAACTCTAGAAGATGTAATAAGAAAATGTAAAATAAAAACAAATAATACCATCTTGAACAACTCATACCAAGTGTTAGCCTTTGCTGATGACGTCATAATTTTATCAAGAACAAAACAAGAACTGAAACACATTTCAAGCAAATTCGAAAAAGCGGCAAAAGAAGTAGGTCTCGAAATTAACCAACATAAATCCTCCTATATGATTTTAGGTAACAAAAACCAACCTGAAAACCTCAGCCTAAAAATAAAAAGTGACAATAGTGAGTACAAATTTAACCTAGTCAACAGTGCAATATACCTGGGAACAGAAATTACAAGTAAAGGTGAATGCTCTAGTGAAATTAAAAGACGAATAACGACAGGATCAAGATGCGCAGGAACATTAAATAAAGTGCTACGTGATAAAAACATATCGAGAAACTTAAAAATTCATTTATACAAGACCGTAATAAGACCCACAGTAATATATGCCAGCGAAACCTGGACTGTTACCGAAGATAGCAAAACGAGACTTGAAGTATTTGAAAGAAGAATCCAGAGAAGAATTTTTGGTGGCAAAAAAGAAAATGGGCACTGGAAAAGAAGAACAAATGAAGAAATCAAGGTCTTATACAACGACATAGGAATAAACACAATCATTACACAAAATAGACTCAGATGGCTAGGTCACCTTGCACGCTTACCTCAAGAAGACACTCTAAAAATTATTATAGACAAAGAAATGCCCGGAAGAAACAGAAGAGGAAGACCAAGAAAGACATGGTGGGACAATATACATGAAGACATTAACCAACATAACTTTCAGAACTGGATAAATCTAGCAAAAAATCGAAAGTTGTGGAGAACCCACATCCAAGCTATAAGCCTTCAGACCTGAAAAAAGCTGTAATATATATCGCAATATACAATTAAAATCTGATTTAAATTCTTCAGTCTCGTTAAAACTACACATAAACTTGTAACAAATTTATGTATTATTATAACCTGTTAAATCTGATTTAAAGATTCTCAGACTTGTCGCTCCTCCACTTAACCTTGCTCTAACAACTTAATATTGCATTATAACAATTTAAATCTGATTTAGAGTTCTGTAGTCTCATTAAAACTCCATATAATCTTGTAATAAAAAATTTCTATCTTATTATAGCTCCTTAAATCTAATCGAAAGACTTTTAGAGTCGTTGAAACTCCACTTAAATGAGTGATAGCAGCTATATATAGCATTATAATAAATTATATCTGAATAAAAGGTCTCCCGTTTCATCAAAAATTTACTTAGTATTGTTACAAAACCTTGTAGTATAACAATTAAAATCTGATTTAAAGATCTTCAGTCGCATCAAAACTACACATAATCTGGTTATAACAAATTTATATATAATTAAAACCACTTAAATCTGATTTAAGGATCTTGAGACTTATCAAATCTCCACTAAACCTTGTTAAAACAACTTAATATCACATTATAACAATTTAAATCTGATTAAAAACCTCCAGTCTTATTAAAATGACACATGATCCTGTAATAACAACTTTATCTTATTACAGCTACTTAATAGTAGTTTGTATATCAAGGCACTGAAGTATAACTTTTTATCACGAATGTGGATTTAGTTGCCGAGGCAAATAAACCACATGAGGGATAAAAAAAAAACTTCAGTGCCGAGGTGAACACTATGTTTTATTTGAAATCGAGGAATCGTGAAATTACAACATTTTAACCAACTTTTGTAGGTTATGTTCAGTCGATTGACGTTTATCTGTCGCCTCGCCACCTACAAAAAAGTCGTAAAACAATGGATTACTTCACTGCCGATTTCTCGTATTTTAATGACGATTTCGGCGTACTTCACTGCCGATTTCAAATAAATCTTGTTTAAAGACCTTTGGACTTGTAGAAACTTCACTTCAACAGGTTATACCACTTTATATACTATTATAACAAGTGAAATGTTTAGTTTCATCAAAACTAAACTTACTCTTGTTATATCAACTAGATATTGCATTATAACAATTAGTAATTAATTTAAATATCTTCAGTCTCTGTTAAGTGTTTCATAAATTTTGCCGCTTCGCTTGTAGTTGTGCGTTGTACTATGCGCATTTCAGCACTCCTTGGAGCGCGACTGCCCTTCACTTACCCTCCGACAGTCGACCAGACTGGACGCGAGCAGTCCACTCCGAGAAACGCTAATTCTTTGTTTAAAGGTTCAAATGTTTGTGCTTTAATTTATTGCTAATAAATTACCTACTTTGCTTTCAACGAGTGTATAATTTAGTGAAGAATAAATCCATACAGTCCACTAACGTCCAAGGCGAGCTACCAACCAGGAATTTTCCAAACATAACGGAAAACTGGGAGGCTCCCCCACAGTCTCATTAAAAGTACTCATAATCTTGTAAGAAATTTATACATTATTATAATTTCTTAAATCTGATTTAATCATCTTCAGACTTGTCGAACCTCCACTTAACCTTGTTATAACTAGTGATGTGAGCTTGAAAAGTTTCATGAAAAGTTTCAGTGAAAAGTTTCAAATTTTCTGAAACTTTTCAAATTTATAAGTTTCACATGTTTCAAAAATTTCCAAAAGTTTCATAAGTTTCATAAGTTTCAAAAGTTTCTTATAAGTTTCAAGTCAGTATTACAGATTGCTAGTGAAGTCAAAACAAAGCAACCTAAAATACATGAAATTGATGATGATGAAGAAGAAGAACTTAGATTTACAGACTCGGAAGAGTCGGATGCTTCTCTATCTCAAGATGAGGAATTGATGAAAGACTATACATTAAATATGGCAGAAGTTAGTAGTGTCGAGGTAACAACTGATGACTATGGTTACACTGAATTAGAAAATAATGAATAAAAATAGGTTTAAATAGTAAATACTAATTTTACTTATATATGTTATTTTTAAAAACTGTGTCTTGTAATTTCATAATTTCTAACTCCTTTTAAGTAAAATTAATGTTCTGTTTAAATATTATATATTGGTATTACTGTATTAGATACTTTAAAATGCTGAAAGCTACTTAAATGTACAGGAATTCTAAAAGTTTCACAAGTTTCATAAGTTTCAAGGTTTTCATGAAACTTTTCATGAAACTTTTCAAAATTATAAGTTTCATGAAACTTAACATCACTAGTTATAACAACTTAATATTGTATTATAACAATTGAAATCTGATTTGATGATCTTCAGTTTCATTAAGACACAAAATCTTCCAATAAGAAATTTATGACTTAGTTTAGCAACTTAAATCTGATCTAAAGATCTTTAGACCCATCAAAACTCCACTTATACGAGTTATAACAACTTTAGCATTATAACAAGTTAAATCTGGTTAAAGAATCTGCAGTTTCATCAAAACTGAACTTGCTGTTGTTATAAAAACTTGATATCACATTAACAATTTAAATCTTACTAAGGATCTTCAGTCTAGCTAAAACAACACATAATTTTGTTATAACAATTTTATATGGCATTATAACAAGTTATATCTGAATAAAAGGTCTGCAGTTTCATCAAAAATTAATTTAGTGTTTTTACACAACCTTGATATCGTATTATAACAATTAAAATCTAATTTAAAAATCTCGAGTCTCGCCAAAACTACACATAATCTGATTATAACAAATTTATATATTATTATAACTACTTAAATCTGATTTAAGGATCTTCAGACTTGTTAAATCGCCACTTAACCTTGTTAAAACAACTTAATAATAGCACATTATAACAATTTAAAACTGATTAAAAACCTCCAGTCTCATTAAAATGACACATGATCCTGTAATAACAACTTTATCTTATTACAGCTACTTAAATCTTGTTTAAAGACCTTTGGACTTGTAGAAACTCCACTTCAACACGTTATAACAACTTTATATAGGTACTATTATAACAAGTAAAATGTTTAGTTTCATCAAAACGAAACCTACTTTTGTTATATCAACTAGATATTGCATTATAACAATTAATAATTAATTTAAATATCTTCAGTCTCCTTAAAAGTACTCATAATCTTGTAAGAAATTTATACATTATTATAATTTCTTAAATCTGATTTAATGATCTTCAGACTTGTTGAACCTCCACTTAACCTTGTTATAACAACTTAATATTGTATTATAAAAATTGAAATCTGATTTTATGATCTTCAGTTTCATTAAGACACAAAACTTGCAATAACAAATTTATGACTTAGTTTAGCAACTTAAATCTGATCTAAAGATCTTTAGACTCATCGAAACTCCACTTATACGAGTTATAACAACTTTATATAGCATTATAACAAGTTAAATCTGATTAAAGAGTCTGCAGTTTCATCAAAACTGAACTTGCGGTTGTTATAAAAACTTGATATCACATTAACAATTTAAATCTTACTAAGGATTTTCAGTCTAGCTAAAACTACACATAATTTTGTTATAAGAAATTTATATGGCATTATAACAAGTTAAACCTACTAAATAATAGATATATTCTTATTACAAACACTTAAATCTGATGCAAAGCTCATCAGACACATTAAAACTCCACTGAATCTTGTTATATCATCCATTATTTAAATATACATTGTTACAAGTCGTTCAGTTTTGTTAAAAGCCCCTAGTCATAATCTAATTTTCACCAAAGCCTTTGCTTAAAGCTTTTTGGTTAAATACATTCGCCCATTTCTGGGTATGTGTGCAAAAATAAAGAGTAAAATAAAATTTCACTAATAACAGTGAATGGGCTCTTATAATCCCTATATAACTATAAACTTCATCGAAGATTGGCCATCGTGTCGTATATCCCTTATAGTGCAGTGACAAGCAAGTATGATGTGTACGCCTTTGTAGGAAAGTGGTTAAAGCAGCTAGTTAACAATCAAATTCTGCAGGTTTGAATCTCACCAACCGCATATTTTTCCTTTGCAAATTAACGTATTTCGTATTGCTAAGTGTTTCTTTTTGATGTTTCAGTATTATTGCAACATTTTTATTTATTTTACACTTTTGAACATTCTTTCTGTATTAAACATGTTAAAACATTTTCTTCTGTAACTTTCTTATTAGCATTCAATTTTAAAAATGCATAAACTATTATACTTAGAGCAAGGCCACATGTGTGGTAGATTCAAAAGGTAGTCTAGTTAGAACAGCAAAAAATATTTTTCCGAATATCGCTTGAGCATTGATAACTAATTTATAATTTTGGCTAAACTAGCTCAAAATGGCAAAATCATATTTCAATTATCAATACTATTAACATATAGCTTACCTGAAAAAGTTATCAATTTCAGTTTGGCGTCTTTCGCGAATACACGATTTGATGTCTGCTCCGATCGAATTTCTGCTTGATTTCCACTGTCATGACTCATTATTGTAGGCAGTATTGATGATTCACCAGCAGCCTTAACGTCCACATTCTTATTAGTTACACTAGCATTTTTATGAGTACACAGATAAAGTCGAAGACGGGAAAATCCAATCCTTTTGTGTATGTCACTAATTGTAACTTTATCATCCAAAACATTTGCACTGGAGTCCCTTAAGTCAACTACGAGGTCTTCAAGTGCTCCCACATGCGAAGATCCGTTAGGAAAAAACAACCTTTTTCCTTCCGCAATTACATCATTTTTATTTGCAGTATTAGGCACAGTAATTGTCCGTGTCCCGCCGCCCTTTTTGGCTCGTACTTGACGATAAGGCCGCCCATCGTCAGAGTGTATCCATCCCAACACCAACCGTCTCGTGACTTTTCTTAGCACCATTTTCTTAGAATGATTTCCCACTTTCTTGGTGTTATGACCACCATCACTATCAGAAGAATTAGCAGGTTCATATTTCGTCATCTTTCGTTTTAATTTCTGTTTTAAGTTGTCAAGCAAGCTTACTTGTCCTGTGGTTTGCAAGGGCAAGAAAAGCATTTGTTGCAAGAAATTTCTAACGGCAATTCGATCCTCATACTTGTCGAAAAATGCTTTTAGTTTCTCATCGTCCATTAAATTAAGTTCAGCTGCACTAACCTGAAATTGCAAGGTGTCTATTAGATAGGTTGTTTTTTTTTCATTTTATCTATGGACATTTCAGAAATTGTAGCAGATAAATTGGTTAAATGAGAAAAAAGTGCACCTACTTTTATGGGTTCAATTTAGTGCACTTTTTTTGTAAATTTGAGAGCTCTGCTCCACGTTACCTACGTTTTCATTTTTCAATTTCATTAGTGTGTTGTCGTCAACGCCTCTATTTTTTAAAAATGTCTCCAAGTCTTCATCTTCCATTATTTTTCCAGTAGTGCTGAAAAATATTGTGGATTATTTAGTTATTAGTTTATATAAAATGTACTGAGCAATTTTATTATAGTTTCATTTATTATTATGTGTTTACCGTGCTTCCAACACCCAACTAATAGTTCACTAACTGGGCATTAGCCCAAAACCCATTTCTGTGAAAGCCTTTAAATTTGTTTATATATGAGTCTTGATAAGTCTACTTAAACTATTTTTGATCTTTGTTTTGCATTCATAAAGAGAACGGCTACAAAGTTTTTCCCCTGTTCAAAATTTTGTGTAAAATTAAAAATTTCATTAGATGTGTTGTGCTTTATACTAGATACCTAAGGTTTCTTCCTGTGTATTGCTTTATATGCCTAAATAAATAACTTTTTGTACTTTTAGAAATTAATAAGATGAAGAAATGTAAGGTTTTTCCCCGTGTCAGATTTCATATTTCTAATATTCTTTTTCGACTAGCAATATGTACTTACCTGCCAATTTCTCTGTTTCTACACAAACTGCAGGAAGCTGGTGTTTCGTTACTGACAATTTTTCTACTGTCGTTTGAAATATAACCTTCGCCGCACATATAATTACATCTAAATACATCTTTAACAGAATTTTGTTCAGTATAACCTTCACTTTTTAATTCAAACCCTTCCTGTTTAATTCCTGTTTCAGAACAACTACTGATGTTATTAACACTCTCAATTATTTCTTGTTTGATAAATAATTCCTCAATATCTTCATTACGCTCCATGCTCGGTGATTCATGTGGAGCGGCTGTTGTGGAGCTACAATTTATATCGACAGTTTCCTGCCCTGTGCTCATTTGGCTGTTTAAACGTCCGTTTTAATAAAAGAAATTTAGTTTCATTTGGTAACTGAGGTTGACGTAGCTGCAAGAAACACCCATCAAAATATTATTAAAGTTTGCTGTCAAAATTACTTGTTTTGTTGTTTTACACATTTGAGCTACTAACTACCAACGTGCAAAGCACCTACCTGGAGTTTAATAATCTAAAACTAACCACACCACCCTGAAACTAATAATTTTGAGAAAATTGCTTTTTATAGTTTACAAACTTCTATAAAATATTTATTTATTATTAAACAATACAGCAAAAGATAGTGAAAACTATAAATGCATACAGGTAATAAGAAATTATTATAAAATAAATTATTTCATAAATTGGACGTTTCTGTCGTAGTTATGAGAAAATACAGATTAAGTATTATGTATCTATACTGTTTGTACTTAAATCGTAAATGTAAATTAATTTATCAACCAAAACTTTGGCTTAGACCGCGTTGCTTCTACAGATATTGACCCAGTAATTTTTGCAGTATGTGTTAGTGGCTTGTGAATCCTTACAAACCACCTATGTTTTGGTCTGTGTTGTTTAAGTACCTTGTAAGCAAGGATATTTAGCCAAATTCAGCCTTTTTGCTGTTTGTGAAGCCATGCAAACTAAGGTTTAGCAGCTTGCGTTATCAGGGTCAAAGCTGCTCTAAAAGGAAGAAGTAAGAGTGTTGTCTGGGGCATAGCGCTAATGAGTCTTTCAAACTCAATACATTTGAAGTCGGCGGCAGGTGACCGTCTAAAGAGCTGTAGTTGTGATGTTTCAGAGTGTGAATGACAGGAGTCCAAGTTTTACTAAGTCTAAAAAGCCTTCCCTCCTTTTTTATACTATTTGCATGTTTTCCATTTCCATAGCTGAACATAACATTAGTATTGTGGCAGGCACGCTGGCGTACTCAAATTTTAGGTTGTGCTCATATGTACAAGTATTTATTTTTATGTTTGCAGCCGCCTTTATGTTATTGCAGTCTCAGATCCATAAAACCAGCAGTCTACTTCAGAGTCAGAGTTTTACAATATGACAAAACTAAGTAATATTTGAGAGATTATCAGTTAATACTACGGTAGACTTACTATAAGCATATTCCACGGCACCGCGTTTTTCTTATTGTATTTAAGACACTGATTTAAAAAACCAATAAATAATACTGCCATGCATAACATTCTATTTGTTGAACTGGCTTTGTAAATAAATAAAAAACAAACAATAAATAAATAAATACGGTCTTTATTCCAGCAACTAGCTGCAATTGAAAATCAACATCTTTAAAAAACAAATAAATAAGTACAGTAGAGCAGTGGAATCACAAGGCGCTGTTCAATGCAATACTGCTTTTCAAATGGACTTGGATAATTGAATAACTGTATAAATTCTCATATCCAAACATTGGGTATGGGCATACATATGGCATACTATTTATTAGACGTAATACTCCTGTAGAGTTAAACTGTATTCGTCCATAACTTGATTTTCTCTCTCTTTGCCGGTGCTAGTTTAGTCGGGTTCCCGTTTAGCCATTAACGCAGCATTTCTATTTTTTTTATTTTAGCAATGCTATCGATGCACTCTACTGCCATAAAGAAATAATCGATTTCGAAAACTATTTGTTTGGCTTGATTTCAAGCCAGCTATTACAAAATAATAGTTCGATAAATCAGCTATTGACGCAGCCTTTATGGTGATGGAAGATATTTTTAGACTAGTTCAATCATCAGTTGTCTGAACGAGGTTGTAGAAGTAAATTTGTCGGTTAATTCAACAAAACAGCGCCGAAGATATAAGTTTTCACAACAAAGGTATCTTCACTGAAGAGACGAGCTTTACAAGGAAGGGTATAATCAATTCACACAATGAATATGTATGCAGATAAAAATCAACATGTCAGCAACTAACACCACTTTCAGGACGAGTGTCGAGTAAATGTTTAGAAAGAAATATACGTCAGTTTCTTGGTAGACCATATTTTATATTCAACGTTCGAGGCCATCTTCACATACTGCATCTTGCTAAAACGAATGTCGGGCTATTTAAACATCCCGAGCTCATTGTATGCATCGGCCGCAGTCACATTATCCGGGCCGTGCGATTTTTGGCAGTCAATTTGCTAATTTTTATTAGATCCGGCTAAAACTTCTTTCCGGGCCAGCCAGAATTATTTACTCTGCATCATGTTGGAGTTCACCGATATTTATGCATTTTGACATCAAACACGACCTAATTGGCGTTCCAGGTCGACTTTTTAATCTAATCAGATGGATCTATCTTTAGATTAATTAAGTCATCGGGCCTAATCTTTGTTAACTAACCGTACAGCCAGAAGGGCATTTTTATGCGGGTATCTGGATTTTTATTGAACTTGTATTAAGTAGCGTTTCTTTGCTGTGTTACCTTTGTATATAACTGTTAGCCGGCTACTTTTGTATTTTACCCTTGATCGGCCACATCTAGGCAGATCGGAGCCACCAAACGGTCTGAACTGTCATTGTTTCGAGGAGCGAGCAGATTAAGTTTGAACCGCAGATTAGAATAATTGTGATTTTTTTTCAGGTTTGTATCATCTCACAGCTTTGTAAGAGCTTGAATTGTATGTATAATATGTAGCATATTATAAAATATTCAAATCTAAGATATTACTGTAGTTAAATTAATATCAAAGCCAAATTTAGGAATATTGAAAAGGTCAATTATTTAAAATTGAAGATTGTTGCTTTTACTCCACATTTTTGCATTGTTTCGTGTTTACTTAAATTAGATTAATTGTTACAGTGACTAGAACTTCAATAATATTTTCTAAACTTGTTTTTCATAAACACATTAATATAATATAAATGTGTTCTATCTTTGTTTTGCAATTAGTTTTAAATTTATTGTAGAGAGACCAATTGAAAGCATTTTTTATGAAATGCAGCACACATTCTCGTAGTTATATGTTTGTCATGGCAAAGAAAAAAACTTGTGCAATACTTATTTGGAATTTGTCAAGTAGTAATATGAAAACCTGTTCTTATAGATTTCAAATGCTCACTTTGCGCGTTGAAATTTAATTTAGTAGCTTTAAAGCTCTCAGTAAGTTGAAATTGCAACTTAGCATATTGATATATTAGTTTCGTATCTTAAAAGTTCAAATTACATGTAAGTTAAATGTTGCAATATTAACTAATATAGGTAGATTGTCCTGTCTCAAATACCTACATGTAATAGTATAGACGAAAGCTTGGGGAGACCTGCAAAACACTTTCCGGCTATGTATCGTACAAAAAATTTTTTACGACATCCGAGTCCATACTTTCAAACTTGCAAATTCACTTTCGAAAACTCAAAAAAAATATGATGACATTAGTATATATTATTTATTTGACTTATCCAAACAATAGCACAAACTTGTTTCCATAGTAACGAAGGCATCGGTAAAAGCTTTTGCCGGTCCCTGATGCCCATTTTCCGGTCTCGCCTGGCAAAACGTTACTTTCTGGCGAAAAAATTCTCCAGAAACTGCATATTTTCTGGTCGGTCGTAAAAAATATTTTTTGCACTACTAGTCTCAGAACGCACCGTTATTGGTCTATCTTTAGGTCGTGAAGTTGATTTTCTCCACCAAGGGAGAGAAAGTAAAATAAACTATTTTCACCGTGGTAACTAATAAATTGCTAAGTTACCAAATATGACTATTTTAATTTTGACGTTTTAAAGAGCTGTATTGTCAGGTTGACAGTTAAAATATTTTCGAAATTTGTTGGGGATTTAGGTATTAAGCCGTTTGGTAGTGCAAAAAATAGTATATACACCACGGTAGCGAATCGTCGTATAACCTTCGCGCTTTAGATACTTCGCGCTGCGCGCTCAGTATCTAATATGCGCTCAGGTTATAATACTGCGCTTCGCTACCTTGATGTATAATATACTATTTTGCACTACTAGTCTCAGAACGCACCGTTATTGGTCTATCTTTAGGTCGTGAAGTTGATTTTCTCCACCAAGGGAGAGAAAGTAAAATAAACTATTTTCACCGTGGTAACTAATAAATTGCTAAGTTACCAAATATGACTATTTTAATTTTGACGTTTTAAAGAGCTGTATTGTCAGGTTGACAGTTAAAATATTTTCGAAATTTGTTGGGGATTTAGGTATTAAGCCGTTTGGTAGTGCAAAAAATAGTATATACACCACGGTAGCGAATCGTCGTATAACCTTCGCGCTTTAGATACTTCGCGCTGCGCGCTCAGTATCTAATATGCGCTCAGGTTATAATACTGCGCTTCGCTACCTTGATGTATAATATACTATTTTGCACTACTAGTCTCAGAACGCACCGTTATTGGTCTATCTTTAGGTCGTGAAGTTGATTTTCTCCACCAAGGGAGAGAAAGTAAAATAAACTATTTTCACCGTGGTAACTAATAAATTGCTAAGTTACCAAATATGACTATTTTAATTTTGACGTTTTAAAGAGCTGTATTGTCAGGTTGACAGTTAAAATATTTTCGAAATTTGTTGGGGATTTAGGTATTAAGCCGTTTGGTAGTGCAAAAAATAGTATATACACCACGGTAGCGAATCGTCGTATAACCTTCGCGCTTTAGATACTTCGCGCTGCGCGCTCAGTATCTAATATGCGCTCAGGTTATAATACTGCGCTTCGCTACCTTGATGTATAATATACTATTTTGCACTACTAGTCTCAGAACGCACCGTTATTGGTCTATCTTTAGGTCGTGAAGTTGATTTTCTCCACCAAGGGAGAGAAAGTAAAATAAACTATTTTCACCGTGGTAACTAATAAATTGCTAAGTTACCAAATATGACTATTTTAATTTTGACGTTTTAAAGAGCTGTATTGTCAGGTTGACAGTTAAAATATTTTCGAAATTTGTTGGGGATTTAGGTATTAAGCCGTTTGGTAGTGCAAAAAATAGTATATACACCACGGTAGCGAATCGTCGTATAACCTTCGCGCTTTAGATACTTCGCGCTGCGCGCTCAGTATCTAATATGCGCTCAGGTTATAATACTGCGCTTCGCTACCTTGATGTATAATATACTATTTTGCACTACTAGTCTCAGAACGCACCGTTATTGGTCTATCTTTAGGTCGTGAAGTTGATTTTCTCCACCAAGGGAGAGAAAGTAAAATAAACTATTTTCACCGTGGTAACTAATAAATTGCTAAGTTACCAAATATGACTATTTTAATTTTGACGTTTTAAAGAGCTGTATTGTCAGGTTGACAGTTAAAATATTTTCGAAATTTGTTGGGGATTTAGGTATTAAGCCGTTTGGTAGTGCAAAAAATAGTATATACACCACGGTAGCGAATCGTCGTATAACCTTCGCGCTTTAGATACTTCGCGCTGCGCGCTCAGTATCTAATATGCGCTCAGGTTATAATACTGCGCTTCGCTACCTTGATGTATAATATACTATTTTGCACTACTAGTCTCAGAACGCACCGTTATTGGTCTATCTTTAGGTCGTGAAGTTGATTTTCTCCACCAAGGGAGAGAAAGTAAAATAAACTATTTTCACCGTGGTAACTAATAAATTGCTAAGTTACCAAATATGACTATTTTAATTTTGACGTTTTAAAGAGCTGTATTGTCAGGTTGACAGTTAAAATATTTTCGAAATTTGTTGGGGATTTAGGTATTAAGCCGTTTGGTAGTGCAAAAAATAGTATATACACCACGGTAGCGAATCGTCGTATAACCTTCGCGCTTTAGATACTTCGCGCTGCGCGCTCAGTATCTAATATGCGCTCAGGTTATAATACTGCGCTTCGCTACCTTGATGTATAATATACTATTTTGCACTACTAGTCTCAGAACGCACCGTTATTGGTCTATCTTTAGGTCGTGAAGTTGATTTTCTCCACCAAGGGAGAGAAAGTAAAATAAACTATTTTCACCGTGGTAACTAATAAATTGCTAAGTTACCAAATATGACTATTTTAATTTTGACGTTTTAAAGAGCTGTATTGTCAGGTTGACAGTTAAAATATTTTCGAAATTTGTTGGGGATTTAGGTATTAAGCCGTTTGGTAGTGCAAAAAATAGTATATACACCACGGTAGCGAATCGTCGTATAACCTTCGCGCTTTAGATACTTCGCGCTGCGCGCTCAGTATCTAATATGCGCTCAGGTTATAATACTGCGCTTCGCTACCTTGATGTATAATATACTATTTTGCACTACTAGTCTCAGAACGCACCGTTATTGGTCTATCTTTAGGTCGTGAAGTTGATTTTCTCCACCAAGGGAGAGAAAGTAAAATAAACTATTTTCACCGTGGTAACTAATAAATTGCTAAGTTACCAAATATGACTATTTTAATTTTGACGTTTTAAAGAGCTGTATTGTCAGGTTGACAGTTAAAATATTTTCGAAATTTGTTGGGGATTTAGGTATTAAGCCGTTTGGTAGTGCAAAAAATAGTATATACACCACGGTAGCGAATCGTCGTATAACCTTCGCGCTTTAGATACTTCGCGCTGCGCGCTCAGTATCTAATATGCGCTCAGGTTATAATACTGCGCTTCGCTACCTTGATGTATAATATACTATTTTGCACTACTAGTCTCAGAACGCACCGTTATTGGTCTATCTTTAGGTCGTGAAGTTGATTTTCTCCACCAAGGGAGAGAAAGTAAAATAAACTATTTTCACCGTGGTAACTAATAAATTGCTAAGTTACCAAATATGACTATTTTAATTTTGACGTTTTAAAGAGCTGTATTGTCAGGTTGACAGTTAAAATATTTTCGAAATTTGTTGGGGATTTAGGTATTAAGCCGTTTGGTAGTGCAAAAAATAGTATATACACCACGGTAGCGAATCGTCGTATAACCTTCGCGCTGCGCGCTCAGTATCTAATATGCGCTCAGGTTATAATACTGCGCTTCGCTACCTTGATGTATAATATACTATTTTGCACTACTAGTCTCAGAACGCACCGTTATTGGTCTATCTTTAGGTCGTGAATTTGATTTTCTCCACCAAGGGAGAGAAAGTAAAATAAACAATTTTCACCGTGGTAACTGATAAATTGCTAAGTTACCAAATATGACTATTTTATTTTTGACGCTTTAAAGATCTGTATTGTCAGGTTGACAGTTAACATATTTTCGAAATTTGTTGGGAATTTAGGTATTAAGTAGTTTGGTAGTACAAAAAATAGTATATACACCACGGTAGCGAATTGTCTTATAACCTTCGCGCTTTAGATACTTCGCGCTGCGCGCTCAGTATCTAATATGCGCTCAGGTTATAATACTGCACTTCGCTACCTTGATGTATAATATACTATTTTAGGTTAGATTTGATAATTGTTTACTTATACATTCATAGTTTTTGCTTATTAAGTTTTTGAATAGAAGGCTGATAAGTGGTTTGCTTTTTTATTTGTCTGACTTTATTTACTGAGCAGTCATAAATTGAAAAATCCCGTCAAAGCAAGTGACTCAATATTGGAATTTTGTTTGCGAGTATATATTTTGGAGTTAAAAATATTTTTCTATATAGGAGAGAAAGGTATTATGCATATGAGATAGCAACAAAGCGGTAACTAACTTTAAAAGGCAATGGTAAGTAATTTATATCAGCAGCATTTATTTAACAAAAGTACAATTATTTATGTAAAATTTAGCACTCCAAATGATTTGTTTTTATTAAATTTTATCACATTTGTGAAAAAAACTCTTCAAAAGTGAGAGATTTTGAAATCATGCCATTGAAAGCCCATCCACAGCTTATCGATCGTGAAATCAAGCGAAGGGGAAGAGAAAAATTCTTAGAAAGTCCATCTAGTGGAGGTGCTAGGTATAAAAAAACTGCAGATTGTGATAAGAAGATTCCCTTTGGCAGAAATGTAATTTATGACTATACAATTCATTTAAGAAAGGGAGGCAGCTCGAAAAGTTGTTATAATTCAAAATGGCGGCTGAAATTTAAAATGGAGTCATACAATAGAATTGTTTTGTAATTGTCTTACTAACCATCGCACAAAAGTGTGTTTGGTGTCAATTTATATGTTTTTTAGGCCAACAAGTTCATTTTTCATGTTAAAAATAGGCTAAGTATCAGTTCATGCGGGCATACAGATGTCCTTCCTATGCACAAAAGGCAGTTGGTTATAAGAAAATTGAACAAACTCTTCTCAGCTATCAGCATAGATCAAACGCACGATTAAAACAATGCTCTAGTGAATGGAGATGGAGTTGCAGTAGGGTTAACACTGTTAAATGGACCGGAAATTTGTCACTTGATACAAGAGTTTGATTGTAAAATTCGGACAGCAGAGTTATTGTTGATAAGGATATCACTGCATTTGTTTATTTAGCTGAATCAACTGGTATTACACAGTTCCACAGTTTAGGAACGCCTGGTAAAAAGTTCCTCAACACTATTTCTGCCTTTGAAAAAGAACAAAATCCCGCTTTTCAGTTCTCCAACAAAAAGCATAAGCAAGAAAAATGAAACTTTGAAGATTTTAAAAACAGACATCCAGCTGTTTTCCAGGTTCCTAATAGTTACACATAATTGTCAGCTAGCAGTTCCTGCCAACATTTTAAAGCGTCGTCGGTCTTCAAAGACGTTAATTTTAAATGTAAGAGTCAATTTTTGTAAAATCTTGTATTAGTAGGTATTAATAAAAACAGATCTTTGGTATTCATTGTTCTTAAATTTTACTCTATAAATATGACTTGACGACTTTACAAAAAGTCTCCTATATTAATTTTTTCATATTTCTGATATTACAAATGAAATTGTTGGCCTAAAAAACATATAAATTGACACCAAACACTATATTGTGCGATGGATAGTAAGAAAATTGCAAACAATTCCATAGTATAACGCCATTTTGAATTAACGCCGCCATCTTGAATTCTAACGACTTTTCGAGAATAAATTGTATAGTCATAAACTAAATTTCTACCAAAGGAAATCTTCTCATCACAATTTGCAGTTTTTTAATTAAATGAGCCATGTAGTACCTCCACTACATCCAAAGCTTATCAATTGCGAAATTCTGCCAAGAGAAAGTAAATCCTTGGGAAGTCTATCCAGAATTGATCGATCTCGACAGCATGCCAAGGGAAATGACTGAAACTCTTTGAAAATCCCAGTATGTCCCTTCCAACCCCCCAGCCCCCCCGCCCCGCGAAAAAATTGACAACGTCAATCTGGTCGCGTCTTCTGTACTTATCTAGATCATTTATATTTTGTAAATTCTACAGATAAAATACATACAAACAAGGAATTCAATTGTTTGAAGTATTTCGGTATTAAATATGGTAAATATATATGTAGGTACCGTCAGATTTTTCGCCGGCTTTTTTTGCTCGGGTTTTTTTACCCCGGCTTTTTTTCCACGTCTTTTTATTCCGCCACCCGATCGAATAAATGGGCGTTCTGTACAGGCATAATAAGAAATAAGACATTGCGCGTCCGTCGCCGGGCGTCGGTTTACGTTACCCTAGCGGTGGAAGTTGCTCTTCGGCTAGTATCGGTATTACTTACGGTTACCGCCTGCATTGGCCGATATGATAAAGTTGGCCGATATGAACAAAAATAAAAGTGGCCAATATGAACAAGTTGGCCGATGTGAACGCCCATAATTGGCCGATGTGATCGTTGGCCGATATGAACGTTGGCCGATATGATTTCTCCCCTTTCTTAGATATTCCGCCAGCGTTGGCCGATATGATCGCGTTGGCCAATATGAACAAAAATAAAAGTGGTCGATATGAACAAGTTGGCCGATATGAACAAAATCTGATGTTGGCCGATATGATCAGGTTGGCCGATATGAACACCCAAAATTGGCCGATATGATCGTTGGCCGATATGAACGTTGGCCGATATGATATGGACCCGACAATATAGCGACTCGCTATTATCGATTTGGTGCAAGCTAACATGGTTTTGTTTCACCTATCAAATAAAATAATTTAGAAGTGTCAGTTGATTTTTCTAGGTTATGTCGTGCGTTTTAAGCATCAAGAAAAAGTGCGTAGGGAACGAACATTGATCATAAGCTTGATACTGAAGTAATAAAATAGTATTAAGGTTTTTCTGTTATACAGAGTGTATACAAATTGGCGCAAAAGCTCCAGGTAGTGCTATGTCTTGTACAATTCTGAGTCGAAAATCTTAATACGAAAATGTTGGATTGGTCTTCATAAGCCCTCACGAGCGGTAGATAAAAGCAATTGTTTTTTCCGTGTGCATTAGATGAAGTAATTTTGTGATAACATAGTATCATAAAAGTAGGCCGATATTTCTGAAATTTTTTATGAGATCATAATTTTACATTTTGAAGAACTCTTGCTGATGACATTTTGCTCTATTTAAAACAGAAGGGGTATACCTGAAAAAAAGAATTGATTTTTTTTACCGCTCGTGAGGGCTTATGAAGACCAATCCAACATTTTCGTATTAAGATTTTCGACTATTCGTCGTAACGACTTTCGGTAAAAAAAATTATGACCAAAGTGGCCAAAAGAAGACCGTGGAAAATATTTTCAGATTTCCAAAATGGTCGCCAGGAGGCGTAACCGCCATCTTAAACCTTTAAAGTGATTTTTCACTGAAATCCACCTAGTAAATGTTACCAAAAAATATATAGTTTCTAAAGCTAAGCTTTAATCGAGTAATTTTTGTTTAACACTTTTTGATGTATCTATTAAAATAAAGTGGTGGGAGGTAATTCAATGTTTTTTTAAATAAACAGCTGTAACTCCTAAACCACTGAACGGATTTTAACAAACTTGGTCTTGTTGGAAAAAGCATTTATTGTTCCATGAAACCCATCTTACCTGTGATATGTCTAATTCTTAGTGATGCCGCTAGAGCGCGTTTTTTTATATAATAACAGAAAATTGCAAAATTCTCTAAAAAATTAAATGCAATAATATGACTTTTTTTCATAAAAATGTAGTGAAATGATACCTAAATAGGCTAGTAAAAACCATATCTCGATATCTTATTCGTAGCCTGAAATATCGAAAACAGAAAATTTAGTTATCATCTAATTTTAAAAAGACGCTATTACACCGGTATTTATTGTGATTTATTTGTCTTTTTTCAAGATTCAATGATAAAATTTCATAATTTAATCATTTTTAAATAATAAAAGTATTCTTAGTTCAAAAATTTTTTAAAAAAACTTGTAGGGGCATAATAATCAATGCATACTAGCTGCATTGATTATTATGTGTGCAAGGTAGGCAGAATATGAAGAGTAGGCCATGGAGGGAAAATAAATGCCTAAAATCAACTTGTCAACAAATATTAAAATTATACTTATAGAGACAGTGTAATTTGTGTTCGTTGCACACACAAGTAAGGCCTTGAAACTATTAAAATGCCTTTTACAAATGATGAAGCTGTCGATATGATTGCGGTATATTTTGAATGTCTTCAAAATGCGGCATTGGCTCAAAGAGTATCCAGAGCTCGATATCCAAATCGGCGTTTACGCGATGCGAGAATTTTTCCGCGTTTAGTGCAAAATTTGCTTAATACTGGCAGCTTTCGACCTCACTTGCGAAGACACTCTGCTAGAACAACGGAAGACAATATTGTTAATGTCTTAGCAGACGTGGAATTGAATCCCCACGTTAGTACGAGAGCAATGTCTCGCGCGTTGGGTATATCACGTACTACTATTCTAAACATTTTAAAGGATCACAGGTAAGTTTTTATGTCACTAAAAATACTACCTTACATGTTTCACAATGTGTTTATTTCAAATTTTTAGACTGCACCCATATCATATGGTTTTACATCAAGCCTTAAATCACGAAGACTTTGACCGACGGATAGGTTATTGTCATTGGATGTTGGGCATGATTAGGGAAAATGGAGAATTTTTATCCGAAATTCTTTGGACGGATGAGGCCACTTTTAGAAGTGATGGAAACATTAATTTGCATAATATGCATTATTGGTCTGACAACAATCCTCACTGGTTGCGCGAGGTCCAACATCAAGGCCATTGGAGTCTCAATGTGTGGTGTGGCATCCTGGGCGGAACTATTATAGGTCCCTATTTCTTTGATCAACCAGTAAATGGTGCTGTGTTCCTTGATTTTCTGGTAAACCAATTGCTTATTTTATTAGAAGATGCGCCCTTGCAATTACGGCAAAATATGTTTTTGCAACTAGACGATTGCCCAGCACATTTCTCAAGAAATGTGCTAGAACATTTAGATCTAACATATCACCAGAAGTGGATTGGGCGAAGCAGTCTATTTCCTTAGCCACCCCGATCCCCAGACCTCACCTGTTTGGACTTCTATCTATGGGGTCGGTTGAAAGATATTGTTTATCTAATTCCACCAACAACGAGAGACGACATGAAAATCCGAATACAGGAGGCCATTCGTAGCCTTTCAAGAGCAGAAATTGAAGCTGCTGTAATGTCCACGCATGAGCGGCTCCAACAATGCATTGAGTGTGATGGAAGACAGTTCGAGCATTTAAGGAGGCATTAGTTTTATTTCAAAATCGGCCCTTTTTTCTTATTATGCCCCTACACTTTTTTTTATTATTTGAACTAAGAATACTTTTATTATTTAAAAATTATTAAATTATGAAATTTTATCATTGAATCTTGAAAAAAGACAAATAAATAACAATAAATATCGGTGTAATAACGTCTTTTTAAAATTATATGATAACTAAATCTTCTTTCTTCGATATTTTAGGCTACGAATAAGATATCGAGATACGGTTTTCACTAGCCTATTTAGGTATCATTTCACTACATTTTTATGAAAAAAGGTCATATTATTGCATTTAATTTTTTAGAGAATTTTGCAATTTTCTGTTATTATAACAAAAAACGTGCTCTAGCGGCATCACTAAGAATTAGACATATCACAGGTAAGATGGGTTTTATGGAACAATAAATGTTTTTTCCAACGAGACTAAGTTTGTTAAAATCCGTTCAGTGGTTTAGGAGTTACAGCTGTTTATTTAAAAAAACTTTGAATTACCCCCCACCACTTTATTTTAATAGATAAGTCAAAAAGTGTTAAACAAAAATTACTCGAGTAAAGCTTAGCTTTAATAAGCATATATCTTTTGGTAACATTTACTAGGTGGATTTCAGTGAAAAATCACTTTAAAGGTTTAAGATGGCGGTTACGGCCCCTGGTGACCATTTTGGAAATCTGAAAATATTTTCCACGGTCTTCTTTTGGCCACTTTAGTCATAAATTTTTTTACCGAAAGTCTCTACGACGAATAGTTTCCGAGATACAGCACTTTGCATTCTTATCTGGCCACCCTGTACAAGACATATCACTATCTGGAGCTTTTGCGCTAATTTGTATACGGCCTGTATATATATTTAAATTATTATACTCTCTTCCTAAATATAATCCGTAGTACGATTAATAATCCGCAATGGTTTAGTGAATATCATTTCGTTATAATCCCAGTGCAAGAAAATATTTTTAGCTTTGGTTTTATAACTCTTAATATTCATTAAGATATCATCGATAGTAAGAATACTACTTATTATATTACCCCTGACAATAATATTTTTTTTATTTTAAAACTAATTCAGTGATAAATGTTTAGATGTAAAATGTTAATATTCTCTAAACTATTTTTATGTAACCTTAAACGACTTAAGAATTCAAACTGTACCAGAAGAATGGAAGAAAAATATGATACAATTTCAAAGCAGTGCTACTGAGTTCATTAATCAAGAACACAACAGTGAAATACATTGAAACTATCTATACACACGATCAATTACTAAGGTTTTATGGAATTTACACTTTTAGTCACCTATTCCGTAAATAAATTTCAAGCACACTATCTGCGCGACCTTAAATATTATATAATAGGAATTCTACGGAAATGTTCACCATTTTTTATATTAAATGCTGAATTTTGATGCAAAGCGGTGATTCAAACAGCCTAGCTGGTTGATGTAAAAATTAGTATTTCATAATATTTTTAAATAAGTAATTAAGTTCTTAAAGAGGATATTTTAATAATAACTTTTGCATTGATGTACATGATGTTAGCCTCTCCCTAGTTATTTTTACCTTTTTGGGTGCGCCATTACTGATCTAAAGGTTTTCACTCAACCTTGAAGAATTAATCTTAGGAAATAGTTAATCAGCATTAATGGCGTTGTCATCATTACCTTTTGAACTTACAGGCACTCAATATTCTAACGTATTGCAATCTTTCTCAATGTTGTGAGAACTCGAAAAACTCGAAAAGATACAACTTCCCCGAGATACTTCACTACAAGATTGACCAGAATCTAGAATGTTTCACTAGCATATTCATTAATATGCAAGGTTTTGCGGGAAAAATCTACCAAACTTGAGAGGTGTGTTGCTCAAGTAATTTTAAGCAACACAAGTTATATCAACATAGATCTGATTAAAACACGCAATTGAATTATCCATTGTTCAAGAAATATCATAAAGAACGCCTACTTGAGTCTATGTTGATATAACTTTTGATATCTCTTACATATCTCTTGTTTTTGAGAAATAAATAAATAAATAAATAAATAAATATAGTACTCACACCCAAAATATTTTATATATTACAGCATTATTTTAAAAAAATAACATTCCTCTCATGGATCAGAACTTCAAACTACTTAAAATTGACTATCGAATCGTTATTATACCTTAAAAAAAAGTATCTCACCGTAATTAAAAATTTTAATCATGAATTATTTATTGTCAAATCAGTTAAATTTTACATTTTCAAACGTAAGGTACAACAAAATACACTTTGAATGCTATTTTTATACAAGAATATTTATTTAAACGATTTCATGCGAAAGTTATTAAAATGTCATAATATTTGCTTTTTATTATAATTTACAAAGTTCCAAGAGTTTTACATGTTATATTCTCTGCCAAGATGTGTTTGGTCTTTCAAGATGCATGGATATAAAGAGTATAATTTTTCACAAATGCAAAACATTATAAAAAAATATTAATATCGGTATACTTTTACTTATGAATACATTAAGCGATTATTTGAAATGTAATAAAAAATATTGATTATTGAATTATACATTTCGAAAAGCTTTTGAATAATAAATATAAAAAAACATTTTAAAGTTCTTAAATATTTACTATAGACGACCTAGTTGTAACAACAATATAACTATAATAATAGTATACTCACTATAAATTACTACTTTTTGCACCTGTAGGGCTAATATAAACATTTTTTATAATAGGTAAATAATAGTGTACAGTATTCTGTTATATAACATGTACGTAGCCCGAGGTAAAACAGCAATAAGCGCCTTAATAATATCTAATCTGATCTGAAAAAATGCAGTTTAGTTGATGAATGTGAGTAGGATTATCTAAAAGCTCTCCTATATTTAAAGCTCTTGTTTCGATAAATTCGAGTATATTTTTAATGATGACTATCATTTAAACTCCAACTGCAATATAAATATCTTTATATAGTTAATACCTTACTTCCTTTTCATTACTTAAATTTATCAGTTTATCAACAAATATAACAAAAATATAAATATGCACTACCATTCAATTTACTTTGCCTATCGAAAAAAATTGAAATTAATAGGTTGCTTCAGTGTATGCCAATATTTTAATTATGGAAATCGTGTAGAATTAAATTTCTAAAGGAATAATTTAACTTTTACGCAGTATATGCAATTTTTCTACACTCATTTCGTAATATTCAAACAGCTGTGTGCGTAAACTGACTACAGATATAAAAGTAATTTTGTGTATATAATTTTGGTACTTAGCACTTTCTTTAAGCGCAAATCGTCAAAAAAATATCAAATTAATTCAAAAAGATGGTAGGTAATAAAGTATTATTAAAACTTATTTTCATCTAGTATGGCTATGGAATACTTTCTAATTTATTAATGTAACTACAACTATACTCGTATTTAAATGTTAACTTAATATTTGATTTTTAAATGAGTTATAGTTGTACTTATAAATTTGGAACTATTCTATAATCATACTAGATGGATATAATTTTACTATATTTAACATTCTATTTAAAAAATTACAACCAAGTGCTCTTTTACTATAAATTTTATTTCAACATAATTTTAATCAGTAGGTTATTATTATTTTAATTATATACAGACATACGTAAGAATACATAGGAATCTGATTATGATAAAGTAGTCAATAAAACTAATTAATAATGTAACAGCGCTAGATAGAATACACGCGTCCTCTGAGCCAGAAACATCCAGTATAATACACGTAAATCTACGTATCTTATAAGCACACCTAACAAAATATGAAAGTTAGACTATAATGCCAATAATCGGTTAGAATGATTTTTTTTTGGATTGTTAAATAAGAATTTTCAAATGGCTACATTTACTCTTCCCATATACGGCAGCAGCAGATGATCAGACGCGTTATTGCATTCAATAAATAAAAACAGGACGTAGCACTTTGAAATATGTAATACAAAAAACATGTGTAGATATGATTAACCACACGAAAAATTTAAAATGTTCACATTCAGTAACACAGAAAGGTGCAGGAAGTTGTGTAAAAACCAACTCCATTTTCTAATCTATAATTACAAAGTTAACAGTAACAAGCAAAGAAGTGCAAAGTTCAGAACTGTTGCAGCTTTCGACGTGATTTGCACTGCTGAAGATGATATCACGGTTTCGCAAACACAGTAGATTTTACGATAGACACACAAATCTGGTCGAAGGAATTCAGTATTTATTCTGTTTCGGCAATCTTTAATCTTTATAGTTCCTCTCTAATGCTATTGTAAATGTATCACATATATGGCACTCTGTTTAACGGCGTATGCAAAACGGTTGCGAATACAGAAACTATGTGAATTACTGGACTACTATTGCAGGAAGTAAACTCTTACCTAGTAGTTTGGAAGGAATATGGTCTAAAATTGCAACTATACTTGCATTACATAGTTTGAGTTGTTAAACTTTTATTAAAGACGAAAGAACCATTAAACACATAAATATGTGTAAGTGATCATCTGATAGCCATTTTTTTCTAACGATAAAAACCGTGTAATTAAAATATTATTATTGTGCCTATGAGGCCAAATATTCCACTTGCATTGATTAATTATGTTAAAACTTTACCAAGAAAGTGTTTTTCATTTTAGCATATTCGATAGATAGAGATTCAAAAACAATACAAAATTAAATATATTTTTTTGTTAATATAGAAAGCAAATAGTATTACCTTCAATTTAAATCTACAATATAATAGAAAAAAATACAACAGTATCTAAAAATAAATCTTAAAAGCTAAAAGAAATCTACTTGAAAGAGCCTATTGTCTAACCAATGCTTATCTAATATGACAAAAAGCGATTCCATTATAAGTTTTTTAATAATTTGTTATATTAAAATGTACAACTTCATATATTTTTTTTATTTTTCGTATACGTTTGAAGAAAATAATATAGTTATATTTATAGAATAAATTTGAGATGATAGACATTATAAAACTGATCGAAATTTACCTTCGAAATTTTATTAGAATAATTTTGTCTCGATTTAAGAAACAACCAAAACTATAAAAACATGTTAACTTTAAGGCAACAAAAAAGATTAGAAATGATTTTTTTTAATTAATTTAGTTTGAAATTGAAAATCGATTTGAGCGAGATGTTCTCATAAGTACACTTCTCTTATTTTAATAAACACAAGAATATTGTCCAACCACTTTACTGTCTCAACTGAATATAGTCGTCACTAGAGACAAACAAAGATGCCCTAATAAAAATTACAAGTTTTCCAATTTGGCAGGACGACGCTTACAGCGCCATCTTGAAAAAATGGCGTTTGAAACAAGATTTTGGGGTATAGCTTCATCCGTGTAAAGCCAATGGACGTTGTTACCAACAACTTTCGTTTACAACATTTTTCTCCAAGTCAAATAAATTCTAAGCTAGATCAGTGCAAAGTGAAGCGCAAGACGAGAAATATGTTTTCAGCAGATTTTTCTATGTTATTAATTTATTGAAAATCATATTTTTTACAGAGTAATCATGAAAGTTGTCTTATTTAAGGAAAACTCGTAAATAAAGTAACACTTTTTTAACGATTATCGTAAAGAAAGTAATACTTTTTAGTTTTTTATTACTTTATTGAAAGTGTGAATTGTCAATTTAACAGTTGTAAATTCTAAAGTATATAGAGTGATTCAAATTAAGTGTGCACCATTGCCATCTTTGTTAATATTAATTTTACAAAGTGGGTTTTTGGAGCTGATTAATATGCAATTAATAAAAAAAACAATCGAATAACGAGTTTGCAACCAAATTAAAAACTTTTTGTTTTTTAAATGGAACACCCTGTATATATTTCAAAAACTCGAAATAAAAATTAATTTGTGATATAAGAGTCTTAATACACTATTGTCTTAAAATGAATATTAAAGAAGTTAGGGGAGATTTAGTTTATCTATATCAACAATACACCGTACTTACGAAAAATTCATAGTAGGCTGCTACTAAAAACAAAAATAATAACGTAAACATCAGCACTGTCAAAATCAATTTGTCGTACGTTTGGTTGTCGAAAGTAATTAGTGTTGTTTATTTCTTTCAATTAAAAACTTAAAACAAGCCTGCAATGAACTTTTACAGTAGAATAATGTATGTATTTATATATAAACTGAAACTTGCGATAACTTCTTTAGTATTCATTTTCAGACAATAGTGTATTAAGACTTTTATATCATAAATTCATTTTTATTTCAAGTTTTTGAAAAATATACAAGGTGTTTCATTTAAAAAAATTAATTTTGTCGCCAACGAGTTATTCGATTGTTATTTTATTAATTGTATATTAATCAGCACCGAAAACACTACTAGTTTGATAATTTAACCTACTTTGTAAAATCAATAATAACAAAGATAGCAATGGTGCTCACTTAATTTGAATCAACCTGTATAATATAATAATGGTGAGGCACTAACATCCCATAAAGAAGCTTGGCCAACCTTTTGAAAAAAAAAAATCGAGTTACAAGATACCACCAAGCAAAAAGAATATGTGTACAATGCATATGAAAGCAACTTTTTTTTACTCGTTTTATTAACGTAAACGTTCAAACTCATAAAAAAAGTATAGTTTTCATTATTAGTTGTACAGGGTGGCCAGATAAGAATGCAAAGTGCTGTATCTCGGAAACTATTCGTCGTAGAGACTTTCGGTAAAAAAGTAAGTAAGTAAAGTGGCCAAAAGAAGACCGTGGAAAATATTTCCAGATTTCCAAAATGGTCACCAGGGAGCGTAACCGCCATCTTAAACCTTTAAAGTGATTCTTCACTGAAATCCACCTAGTAAATGTTACCAAAAGATATATGCTTATTAAAGCTAAGCTTTACTCGAGGAATTTTTGTTTAACACTTTTTGACTTATCTATTAAAATAAAGTGGTGGGGGATAATTCAATGTTTTTTTAAATAAACAGCTGTAACTCCTAAACCACTGAACGGACTTTAACAAACTTAGTCTCGTTGGAAAAAGCATTTATTGTTCCATAAAACCCATCTTACCTGTGATATGTCTAATTCTTAGTGATGCCGCTAGAGCGCGTTTTTTGTTATAATAACAGAAAATTGCAAAATTCTCTAAAAAATTAAATGCAATAATATGACCTTTTTTCATAAAAATGTAGTGAAATGATACCTAAATAGGCTAGTGAAAACCGTATCTCGATATCTTATTCGTAGCCTGATATATCGAAGAAAGAAGATTTAGTTATCATATAATTTTAAAAAGACGTTATTACACCGATATTTATTGTTATTTATTTGTCTTTTTTCAAGATTCAATGATAAAATTTTATGATTTAATAATTTTTAAATAATAAAAGTATTCTTAGTTCAAATAATTTAAAAAAAAACGTGTAGGGGCATAATAAGAAAAAAGGGCCGATTTTGAAATAAAACTAATGCCTCCTTAAATGCTCGAACTGTCTTCCATCACACTCAATGCATTGTTGGAGCCGCTCATGCGTGGACATTACAGCAGCTTCAATTTCTGCTCTTGAAAGGCTACGAATGGCCTCCTGTATTCGGATTTTCATGTCGTCTCTCGTTGTTGGTGGAATTTGATAAACAATATCTTTCAACCGACCCCGACAACCGAGATGATAACTAAATTTTCTGTCTTTGATATTTCATGCTACGAATAAGATATCGAGATATGGTTTTTACTAGCCTGTTTAGGTATAATTTCACTACATTTTTATGAAAAAAAGTCATATTATTGCATTTAATTTTTTAGAGAATTTTGTAATTTTCTGTTATTATATCAAAAAACGCGCTCTAGCGGCATCACTAAGAATTAGACATATCACAGGTAAGATGGATTTCATGGAACAATAAATGCTTTTTCCAATAAGACCAAGTTTGTTAAAATCCGTTCAGTGGTTTAGGAGTTACAGCTGTTTATTAAAAAAAAACATTGAATTACCCCCCACCACTTTATTTTAATAGATACATCAAAAAGTGTTAAACAAAAATTACTCGAGTAAAGCTTAGCTTTAGAAACCATATATTTTTTGGTAACATTTACTTGGAAATCTGAAAATATTTTCCACGGTCTTCTTTTGGCCACTTTGGTCATAATTCTTTTTACCGAAAGTCGTTACGACGAATAGTTTCCGAGATACAGCACTTTGCATTCTTATCTGGCCACCCTGTACAAATATCTATTTCATCATGTCTAATTATTTTTCAGTCATCACAAACTTTCGGAGCTGAATTCTTAGAAACCCCTCTCTTCTATTACTGAACATCTAGCCTTTGTGAGTCTCAAACTTGGTACCAATCTAATTAGAATCACTAGCATCTATAGCCAGATATTATTCCGGCGTGATAAGAAATATAACAGGTATTTTGGTCGTATGAGTAACGGAAACGTAAATGTTCCCGAACAGAAATTGGTTTTGTCCGCCATTTTTTTTTTCAAGATGGCTGTGCGAGTGTCGGATCCCTCCCCCCTCCCCCAATTTACAAATTGGCAAACTTGTAATTTTTCTTAGAACCCTGAGTTTTAAAACATGTTTAAAAATTTAAATTCCGGAATTTTATGTTTCTAAAAACTACCCAATTTGACAAGATTCTCGTAGACAATCATATCAATCATCTGGTTTGCTATCAATAAGTGTATCTTTTAAGCATTATGTATTGCTTATCCTATCTCATTTTCATGTAAAATGAGTTATAAAATTAACTTTTTGTTGTAATTTGTAATAAATTTAAGGAAAACGTAGCACACGCAATTGAACATTATTCATGAAAAGAGTTGAAAGAACTTTTTGCGTATTTTTCAATAGAAAAATTCAGCATACGAAAAAATTAAGCTATTCAGTCGGTCAAATATAAATTCATCGCTGAGAATATGTTTATGAATAGATTTCCGGAGTGTGTGGTCTGTTTAAATTATTTCTAACACTATCAGCACAGTGACCGCCGAACAAGTGACGAGTGCGTTGAGAAATGAAACAATATGGTTGCGCCTCTCTGGCTGAGGAGAGGCACTCTCTGAGACTTCGCCAATGAAATTAATTTGAATTCTGAATTTCCAAGTAAGTAAATGTGTATAGTTGATACTTATATATGACCTAGCCGGCTGCATAGCTTAGTTATTAAGCATTCTGGCTACTGATCTAAGGGTCGAGAGTTCGATCCTCGATCCCGGTGAGGTTTATAAAAAAAATAAAAATGCTGATAAACACCTCTACAGAATGCTATCATTCGGAAGTGATGTAAAGCCGTGAGTCCCATGTTTCTACGATGTGCAGTATGTAAAAGATCCCTTGCTAGGGTTGGAACTGCTTAGTCTAGGCAAAATTCTAAGTAGGACTAAGGTACGTGGTACTCTGCATGCCTAGACCTTGTCTACGGGGTTGGAAAAAAAGGTTTATAAAGGCCTACTTGCTTGACGTCAATCTCGCCACAAATACTACTGCTATCTACTATCTATGATCTAGTATACTTACTTTCACCAATTATCTAAGACTTTTTCCTATTTTCCCATTTTGTTTATTATCTTTATTGTATTTTAGTTGTAGAAATATCAGTAAAACGATTGATTGCGTACTTTGTACACTAAAGTTAATCCACATGTAGGTACTTGACCGTTACCAATCATAAGTAACTGATACCTAATTAAAATTTAGGAGATCCTACGAGTCTATCAAGAATGTGTTAAAAATGGATACTAAAGTATCTATATAGAAACGGGTCTTAAATCCGCCATCCATTGTAGTACATTTTTCTAAACTACTTACGCGTATGTTAATATTGATCTAAGAATTGCTTTGCATATGAGAATAGAACAAACACCTGTTTATTAACAAGTTCTATTCAAAATGATCTCGTTTATAACATAGCAAAATATTGAACGCTAATTGCTAAACACCCCGTATACTTGACCACGAGATGCTTTAAAATATACAATAATAATAATTATTATACAATCCATTATTCAATTTCATATCCAAACCCATCTCAATAAAATATAAGTTTCTTATTATTTACAGCAATAATTTGTTATACTACACCTTTGTTTTACGCTTCGTTAATAGGAGCATGCATCAGAAAATAAGCTGACATTAAAGCCTCAATTTAAAAACTTCTGTTTTTAATATAATTACTTGTTATTACTACCTGAGGTCATTTACTAGGCTAATCAAATGCAATTAGGTTTTTTAAATAAATGCTTGTTTAACTCCAGTCACCTACAATAATTTATTCCTTAGGAGTTTCCTAACAAAATTCCTAACACTCGGTCAAGGTTCGTTCCATATTAAAATCGTATATTTGAATATCCTGTAGGGCAAGTCCTTAATAAAATGAACCCCCTTGCACATTATGTAATTTGGCAAAGGTTGATGGCATTCCTCTAACGTAACTCGAGTTCAAGCGCGCATGAACTTCCTACTAATTTTGCCATAACAAAATTGACTTCTGACTTCGGGTTAAGGTTATACATACTATGCATTACAAGACCTTACACAATGCGCAGTATCCTCCTACATTGTAAACGACTTGGCACATCAACTGCACCAACTGCATCTTGAACAAGAGAAAATGGAAAGAGAAACTATTATTTACTGACGTCTTCGGCTGCTGTCAAATATTGAACAATATTTTCTCAACTTTCTCAGAATCGTCTTCCTAGATTAGTTAGTGTACTTGACCTCCAGCTATATGCACTCTGACCACGCGAACTTGAAAAATACGACGGTTTTATTGAACAACGCTTTCACTTTTTGCGACAGATCGTTTGAGGAAACGCCGCCTTTGCAATACCAATTTGTACCATTTTAATCGTTGGTAATGAATGTCAGTCACTTAACTTGGATCTATATTTCAAGAAATTTGAAAGTATGCACTCAATATAAATGCAGAGGGGCGATAAGACACACTTTAGGATGTAAATCATGCATATCAAAATATTTAATATTTTTTGTTTTATAACTTCGAGTTTTGAAGATGTACAATTTTGGTATATATACACCTTCAAATTTTAAATCAAATTTACGATAACCAATGCCGTGACACAACTACTAACTTTGTGACCTTTCCTCAAAGTACAGTTAATTACAAATTACAGCTTTACTTCAAATCTTTAAATTCCTCAGAATACGCCAGCATCCTTTTATAATATGACAACACTTCTCAAAACGGATATAGGTCCAGTATATGTAAATGCACATTAATAATTGTTAACTTAATTTATATAAATCTTATTTGAATCAAACTATAGTTATCAAAGTTTTATATAAGCACTTAAAAATGTTACATCATGAAAACTATTAAGCTATAGGTAAGCATACAGTTTTTCTTACTTTTTCTTCCACTGTCACGTCCTATAGTGTGTACACTTTTTTTCCATAAAATTATAAATTTGTTTCATCTGAAGCTTAATAATTTATAATAGAAATTTACGTTACAAGGCCGGAAAATGACTTATTAAAGTACGAGTTTAGATGTTTGCAGACGAGGCGAGGAACGAGCCGAGTCTGGAATTTCTAAACGAGTAATTTAATACTATTTTACGGCCGTCTATCGTACAATGTTTTATTTCATACTGTTTTATACAACACGTTTATTGAAAAAGTCCATAAAATGTGAAACTGTGAAAATTCAAACGTATGAATATGTTGGTGGCACCTTAAGTCTGTCAAATTCGATGTTAGCAGGTTAGATTTTGCATCACTCTGTGTCAAAACTGACGGAAAACCTAACCTGATAACCTCGAATTTGCGATAGACTTAAAGTATCACCAACTTATTATTCAGCAGTTGCCTAGCAACACTTTCCGGCCTTGTGATGTAATGTTCCACTTTCCGGACTCAAATTAATGACGCAAAGTCGTATTTTCCGTACAGTATGAAATAAAATTATTTTAAAAATCAGCAGAATGTAGATAGAAATCAGTATTTTAGTAATATTTAAGAAAATATTTGCATATTTGCAAAATTTCAAAATATAACAATTCAATAGGCGTAAAAATAATACACTTTTGTTCCCCTAGCTCTTTTGAAATTTAACGTTATTATTATGTTGTCAGTGAGATGTTTAACAAAACTGTTTGTTTCATAATAACAAGAATACAAATAAATTTAAACAAGAGTACTACTGCTGTTGCTGCTATTTGCTCAATTCGTCGAATAATAATCCTTCCACCGAGCAATTTCGGCACATCAAATTAATTTGTCAGTTATTCATTGAAAGAAAACGAAAGTTCATGAATAAATGATTGCTAAACTAATAGACTGTCTATTCCGGACGTAGTTGTACAAGTTTTCCACTAATTATATATCTGGCTTTACTGTTTCCCTAAAATGGCAATTACATAAAAACAACAGATGTTAAATATGTTCACTGTCATTATTTGAAATGAAAAGAAAATCGATTATTCCTCAATTCATGCATTACTTGGTTGATACATCAAATAATTCTAGCAATGTAACGTTACTTTCTATTAAACATTTCTCACATTTTATGTTCCCTTTGGTAAAAGCATTAACAACTTTACTATTTAAATCGTATTCCAAAACATTTCTGACTCGTGCAAGGTTTTCATGTAAGGGCTATTCAGTTTATTCTAGAATTTAACACGAGTAGTCAAAATATTGTTACTCAATAATAACTACAATTGATTTTTTATCATAATTTAGCTTCAGAAATTTGTGCTAGCGTTTTGTACAGACCTTTTCGAGACACTTTGTATATGATTACCGATATTTCATATCAATAAACATTCTAGAATTTTATAATTTTTGTACATTTTTGATCAACATTTATCTAGTAACTAAAATTTAATATGCAATTTTAGTTCACTATTTGATTTAAGTAAATGTAGTACTACATATTTCACAAATTAAAATATTATACGCGCAAAGAATATAAAAGTATTTTAAAGGCAGTTGTTTATGTAAAAGTTTAGCTTTAAAAACAAAGGAAAAAGTTAGATACATAATCTATCTACAAATTACAAAAATCCGCTTATCCGCAGTTCAAGCAAGTTGTTGAATTGAAAGTACACAAAAGGAGCTTTCCTAAATTATTACTTCAATGATCTATGGCAATATATACCTAATAGTTTGATTTTGAATATCATCAGTTAATATGTAATTTATGTTTATTGTGCAATACAGTAAAAAACGAAAATGCCAATTATAAGTAATATCGTCTAATATTGTCAGTTAGTTTTTTCTAATAATGTGTCATATAAATGTAAATTATAGATTACGATTCCTTTTTCTAAACGATGTGCTATTGATACCCAAATGTCAAATGATCCTTAAAAAATCAAAGGTGCATACATGAATGAACCGTGTGATTCCACAAAATTTACGAGTGGATAGAAAGGTGAATACAAGGAAACTGCTATTTGTCAAGTATTTTAGTTCGTTGGTAACATTTAACTGCTTTATCTGTCTAATATCTTCATATTTTAAATGTGTAAGAATCTTCCCTATGAAATATGTTAATATTTTAAATAAATGACTGGATGTAAATTCAACATTACAATAACAAGATCTTTCCCACACTTTTTATTAACATTATCTAAGGAAAAGACATGGTTAAATTTGCTTTTTTTAATTTCGATTCAGGAAACTACAAGTTTTAAAATTACTCATCGCCATGAAATTACTATACACATTGTTTGAATGTTATCAGTTAGATAATCGAATGTTCTGAGCTAGAAGCAGGCCAATATTTTTCACGACGTCTTATATAACAAAAATATTGCAACTGTCTGTGTCAAAAGAAGCGAACAAATAGATCAAGATGCCTACTTGAAAGATTTAATATTTTTCATGTAACTTGTTTGGCATTTACAACTAATCATTACTAGCAACAACTCCTTTATCTTTCTGGCAATCAATCACATCAGGTGTTACTGTTGTTCAAATTTGCTCTTATCTGATACACTTAAAAGATTTCCATTCAGAATCCCATCATTTGTTTACTCGTGTTCTCATGTAACATTTACCATTGCCGTTAACTAGCTTACGGCGTTTATTTCCGGTTCGAATTCGACAATTCACTCACGAACTCTTTTCAATTACCTCGACTGATCCACATACCGATAAGAGCTTGGTAAAATATTGCCGTTCTTAAAACTACTCCAGTATCCAATTATGTTCGAAACTATGCAAGAGCAGCATAATGATCGCCGCAGTTCGAATTCATGTGGGTTCATCGTTCAGTATTAGATATGCCACATTCACTTCTTTCTCTGAAATTACTTTCACTTATTGTCCATATTATTATTTGCGATTTTCTACGGCACTTACAATGCACCAGCTTGACGATTTGATAATACATCTGCTCTCCAGCAACACGTGTCGTGTTTCTCCCAATGATCAATCATTCATGCCGTTGGCTTCTTAAATCTTTTCCCATGGACTATAATATCTGCGGCATGAATCACAATCGATTTATAAGCACGTCGGTATTTATCAACCTTCAACTTTCTGCGGAAAAGATGACTGGGTCACCACGTTCCAATAGATGCAGTTTTGTGAGATTGTAAGCAATGCAGCATTTGACGCCGGGAGACAGCTTCGACAGGCTTTGTTCCTGATGAAAGAGAAAAATCAGCTGCACAGTGTTATGATAAATGGATTTTTAACACGTAACAATTACATACAGCCATTTCCTATTTGCCACTGCAGTAGTCAGTTCGCTACAAGTAATATTCACATTTAAATATATGAAATGAAAGTGTTCTAAAGTTGGATAACTGCTTTTAAATACGGAGCAAGGACAAGGAGCGTCTTCGTGCTGAAGCAATATAGATAACTTCGAAGAAGAACAATAACTTGTAATATATGGAACACCTCCTGTGATGGAACAATGCACGATGTGACATTGAGCTAACAAATTAGTATGTTATAAACTTATCATACAATAATGGCTAACAGTTAAATGTCTTCCTGATCTATTTAATCGAAGTTTCGCAAAATCACGATTTTTAAATGGCAAATTGGAACAGTTTTTGCTTGCCTAGAGTACTTTTGCTGTAGATCCTTACTGGCATATAGTGTACGACAGACAAAATAGTTGGTCTGTTCATATTTTATTTGTTTTACGTTACCTATAAATTATCACATATAATCTCATAAGAGCATTAATTATTTCCGGAAATTTTTTGAGTACGTCCCAACAACGTCGTATTAAGTTGCTCGAGCGGGACGCGAGGGCAAATTAGGACGTTGTTGGAATGCACGAAAAATAATTTCCAGATATGAATTAATGCTCGAATGCAGATTCGGTAAGAAAATCGTAACGACACAAACCCTAAAAAGAAGTAATGTCTACCTAGAAAAAATTTCCAAGAAATTTTGTTGTTGTCTTGGTTATGGCTAGTGTACTAATTTTTCTATTGGTCTATATGAGTGTCGTACGATTTTCACTTAAACTACCTTTCTTATAATTTTACCGTTTTTCATCCGCTTTAACAAAAAAAGTAATTGAAATACCACATGAATTTCTTTGTTTTACTTTACAAACGATTTATTGATATTCACAATTACACATTTATAATTATAAAAACACCTTTTTCGGAATTAATATTATTTTCTTCATGAAGTAATGGATGTGTTTTCAAATAAATAGTGAGATTACCTTTTTTTACATTTTATTCTTGCGTCTTTTTGTTAAATTATAATTGTGGCTATATTAGTCAGAATAAATTGCAAAAGCTTAAATTGTGTAGTTGTGTTTTGTTAGTGAAAATGTACTTTAGATAGGGAGTACGTTTTATTTAATGTTAGGCTTGTTTATTGCTAATGTATTACATCCTTAAAAACTATATCGAGGGCTTTTATCGGTACTTCTCTATAAGTTTTGAAAATAAAGATTTGAAAATGCCAAAGGAAAGCAATAATGTTCAAAATAATTTACTATAACTATAACACTGAAACTATGAAATATGTGGAAGATATTAGTTTTATCCATTCCTGAGTTAAAGCAAAAATGGACAACATTTTATATTTTAAGGTGCCCTGTTGTATATTTGACCGAAAGTATATTTGGTTTCAAGCCAGGTAGACATATAATCTGCATGCAAAATATTGTCTTCCTCCAAAAAATAGTTTTTTACAACAGACAGACCGACAAACAGACAGACAGACTGACAGACAGAGAGAAAGACAGATAGACAGACAGAAATACAAGCAGACAGACGTAATTGAGAACACGTTTTTCGCCATATAGGGACCTTGAAACGTGAAGATCTGAAGAAATTTAGGAATGTGATTTTTTCACAATTACAATCCTTCCTTATCTTTAGGCGAAAGAAGTAATAACATTGTTTGACTAATATTAATACCCCGATTAGTGACCTAGACTAGCCAAACTAAGACGTCTCAATACTAGTAAAACAGTATCTATTTACGTTTGTTTATTATTTAATGCTTCTTATTTGATTATTTTGATATATTTTGCAATATGGAGTTGTTGCAGTGTGGCAACATCTAAAGTCTATTGTAAATTCACAATAATACATTAGTTTCAGACCTGGGTAGTATTTAGTATTTAAATAATGTTTGAGATATGTAAATTCGTTTCTTTATTTTTGCAAATACATTTTTATCGTTGCTTAATTTCAAGTGTAAATCTTGGCAATATCTTCTAAAATGTACTAACGTTTTTATCGAATAGTACAGAAACAGTGTACACAAAGAGTAGAAAAAGTAATGTAACAAACTTTAAGGGGTACCGTCATCCGGGGTGAGATTTCTAACAACGTTCAATTATTAAAAAAAGAGTTTTCGAGAATAACTGTGAAATGTTTTCACGTCAGTACAAGTCTAGACACGAAGGTGTGTACTATGTCCCTGCGGTGAAAAATAAATAAATGAATTAGTAAGTGTTTATTTCCCGGCCCTAATGGTATATTGATATTCTGCCTTCTTTTTAAATACTGAATAGAAACCTGTGTGGATAAAAACACAAAAAACTGGTATATATAATAGGAACTGGGAATCCAATTCGTGAAGTATTAGGCAGAAACACTACAACTCGCTGTAGAGGATGTTTGACAGCAAATATGTGCATCCATCATTCTTGATAAAACACGATAAAAAAAAAGAAAGTGGACAGACTACCCCATAAGCAAAATATAAACATTTTTGTCGGAGAGTATCCAGAAATTGGGAGACATACGGAATCTTTTTAAGAGTTATTTGAATCATAAACCAATCCGGATGGCCAAATTATAAAAATTATAGCCAGAAGATTGGATTTCCCGGAAAACATAACTACTTTTTAATTTTAGAGAAAGCGTTCCTGATTTTCCAGTGATTCCCAAATATTTTCCGTTTTTTTTGTTTTAAGAAAATATGCGTATTTTTTATTGGAAAATAGGTTTTCTATCTTGTATTATAAATTATTTTTTACAAAATAAAATGTAGAAGATTTTTTTGATATTGGTTTTTCTCCTATGCTATCCCAGAAAATATCATCTTATTCATTATAAAATGTGTCAAAACTATTCATTTGAAATATTTTTGTCTAAATACAACTATATTAGTTTTAACACGCAACAAATTGAAAATGAAAAAAGTTTCCGGTAATTTTTGCAGTCATATAATATGAATTACAATTACATTTACCAGCTGATAGTGTTATTATTACCAAATACCAATAGTAATATATTTTGAGACTCCATGCTAACATGTGCTAATTATATTTTAAAGCCCCAAAATGCTACATAATTTTTTTCCATACATAAAATGCACCATACAAGTGACACAAACTGATAGCGCATGTAAAAATGAAAGAGCAAATGTTAATTTAGTTTAATACATAAAAAAGTCCTTGTAACCAAAAAGCTCCCTTACAGCTTATGTCATTTGTGCAACGATAATTTGCAGCTATTAAAGTTGAATAAATCTAGAATGAAGATTTTCTGACGTCCTTGAAAGCTGTAAGATAATCCTCGTAAATTTACTAAGTGATGTTGTCACTGCGGCACTACTAACCTTTGCTTGAATTCTTGCATAATCAAGAACTTGAACTCAAAAGTGTTGATTATAGATATAATCGTGTCGTTACGTTAGCAATGCAAACCAAAAGTATTTTTAATTAAGTACTAAAAATGCTGAACGTGACCTAGCATAACTTCCATATATTTAATCATTAAATAATTTTCGTACAAGGTTTTGCTCTTCACACTCATCAAGCTAAAAATAAAAGTTTCATCAATTATAAGTAAGTACACTTCCAGTTTCCTTTCTCTGATGAAATGCTTCTTCAGGAGCAAATTTGAAAATTATGGTTCTTCAAGTTCTTTTTTCCCATAAATGTGTTATATTTAGAAAAGATCTGAAGTACATACCTACATAGCATACATTAATTTAGTAAACATGATTCTGAGATTAATATTACAGCACCAAACTGTGAGAATACTACTCTTCGTTACTAATTAAAAATAAATGAAAAACGCATTCCATTTTACAATAAAGGTCATCAAGATCAAAATGACAAGTTGTAACTAAATTCCGCATCCGGAAAGTTTGAGATTTATTTTCAAACAGACTTACGTAGGAATCCATATCCTAGACGAAGTTCCTGCTCCGTGTATAACATCACTGTATATTTGCAATTGACATTTAGTTTCAAAATATGTAATCTCATAATTTAATTTTGTGTCTACCGAATACTCTACTATATATGCAACTTCCGCCTTCGTTATTATTCATATATAAGATATGCAGCACGTAACGTAGCACTACAATTTTCTAAATTATTATGTTTAAAAATGTTAAAGTGATATTTACAACTTTAAGAAAATAGTTCATGATGAAGCCATAACGTGGTTAAACAAGTTCCTAAAATTGATTTGATACCCATTAAGAAGCTAAATGGGCTACTATCTTACCTTTCACCTTCCACGATATGTAAAATTTTGCCAATTAATGCTAAGGTGGCATCCAAGTCGCCCAAATAACAACTGTCCGTAACACTAATGAGCCATTACAGATAATTATGTATCCAGTTTTAGCTTCCTTTCGCTCAGGCTATAATGGATCAGTGGCCTAATGCATTACATCACTTGCAAAAAACATGACTTTGTTATAAATTCCAACATCGGAATCTTTGTTCTGGTCGTAATTATTAAACGACCTTCAAAGAACTAGCGAAGATGCCGACGTTTCATCAAAAGTGAGATTAAAACGGTTAACAATAACAAAAATAGTCGAAGGTCCAAAGCAAAAAGTTCGAGGTTGTTTGCAGATGATTTTGCGTTTTATGGTGCTACAGTATATCGAAACTAAATTATTTGTTACACGAAATTAATTGATTTTTTATAGTCTACCTTGAAAATAAATTCGATATTATATATAATTTGCTAGAAAATAATATGTGCCGTTATTAAGAATAATAGTTCAACGAATATAATGGGCCTCTACTTTTAATTATATACAAACTATAAGTAAAAGGATAATTCTATTTAACACTTTTTAGGTTTTAGTGAACGGTATACCTATAATTGTAGCAATTCATAAGAATTAATTGTATGTTTGGAAGTAATATACTTTTATTCGCTGTTATAAACTTGAATAGTAATTTTAATTAATTAAATAACATGAAGTGCTTATTTAAAAGTTTGATTAGGAAAACAAAGATAACAGCCAAAATTAATTTCAAAAATCCAGGATGCTTTAATGAAATGAATTACGTTTCGTTTGCCTTGGCAAACTTCTTCAGATTCAAAATTATTTACATTTGTATATTTACATGATTAAGGGTTCCTAGAATGAGAGAATTAGGTTAGAAAAATTAAGCATGTGTTTTGATAACAAATCTTACCTTGGATTATTTAAAACATTATGAATAGAATAAAAACACTAAATATATATGATAGAATTTTAAAGGGAGGAATTAACACTCCCCTTCAATGATTTTAAATAGCACATTTTATGCAAAAGCAAAATAAGGAAATTATGCCGGTCACGTCAGATTAATATAAAGTTTGATGTGAAGTTATCTTGGAAGAAATCCCGTTGGTTCAAAATGTTGATATATGAAAATATTTCCAAAATTGGGCCAAATTCAAATTTGAAAATTAATAATGACAGAGATATCAAATTTTTTTCAATTATCCAGACAAAATACTATAATGAATAAAATTATTATGAAATATTAAAAAGTTTATAAATTAGAGAATATTCTTGGGGAATTAAAATTGAAATTGTGGTAATTATCAACAGCGTGATCTGATAAGGCAGTATTGGGTTTATTCGGAGTTATCGTTTTCTTTTTTATAGATGTTACATGTTGTGATATTCTTTTTTTGAGGTACTGTTTGGTAAGAATATCACAACATGTAACATCTATAAAAAAGAAAACTTTAACTCCGAATAAACCCAATACTGCCTTATCAGATCACGCTGTTGATAATTACCACAATTTCAATTTTAATTCCCCAAGAATATTACAAAGAGAGTCAAACCTAAGTAAACGAATTTTTTATGAAATGATAGCAATAAAACAAAATTCAAAATCTATAAATTATAAAACAGATATTGAAAACCTACATTCAATTTATTTTAATGTTCTCTAAATATTGATTTTTTAATATTTTTATATTTACCTGTTTTCATAATAACTTTTGTGCTTTTCGTTTATTAGTTTTTTGGAAATTTTCCTTCATATAACAAATATTTATAATTTCTTTTCAGAATTTATCTCCAATAAAATATTACAAAGATTATCAAACTTTAGTAAATCGCTTCCTTTGATTTGATAACATAAAAACAAAATTTATATTCTATAAATAATTTTAAATAATTGAAAATATTTGCATTTTTGATTTTTTTTTATAATTTTCTCTAATTTATAAACTTTTTAATATTTCATAATAATTTTATTCATTATAGTATTTTGTCTGGATAATTGAAAAAAAATTGAAATCTCTGTCATTATTAATTTTCAAATTTGAATTTGGCCCAATTTTGGAAATATTTTCATATATCAACATTTTGAACCAACGGGATTTCTTCCAAGATAACTTCACATCAAACTTTATATTAATCTGACGTGACCGGCATAATTTCCTTATTTTGCTTTCGCATAAAATGTGCTATTTAAAAACATTGAAGGGGAGTGTTAATTCCTCCCTTTAAAATTCTATCATATATATTTAGTGTTTTTATTCTATTCATAATGTTTTAAATAATCCAAGGGAAGATTTGTTATCAAAACACATGCTTAATTTTTCTAACCTAATTCTCTCATTCTAGGAACCCTTAATCATGTAAATATACAAATGTAAATAATTTTGAATCTGAAGAAGTTTGCCAAGGCAAACGAAACGTAATTCATTCCATTAAAGCATCCTGGATTTTTGAAATTAATTTTGGCTGTTATCTTTGTTTTCCTAACCAAACTTTTAAATGTTTTAATATTCAGCCGTATAATTTTTACATCTTCCTTAAATATGAAGTGCTTATGTAGGTACCTATTACATATGTATGCAATACACCATCTTAACGTTTCATAATCAGTTGAAATCGAGACTGTGAAAAGCTAATTTTGAAAAATGGTTACACAGCTTACGATGTGTGAAAAACATTAACACAAACAAGTACTATTTTTCTTAAAAATAACTTTCCCTCGAAAAAATAATATTTTATCTAATTTTTTTATCAAATATCAGAGCAGAGAAATACAAAAAAATTAGTAAAGTTCATTAAAATTTCTAACAAATCATTAATATTGATGACATTATTGTATTTTTGCCATGTTAACCTCTGAAATAATAAAATATGGTTTTATTGATATAAAGAAATCCATCCATCAACTTAAGTCATTTTCAGTTTCATCTATAATGACTGTAGACTTTTTACAGTACGAAAGTTGTTACATTTCTATAATCTGGATTAATTCTGAATTCAATTCCATTCATTTTGGTAATTTTAATAAAGCGTACTAAGTTAGAAATTATCTTTCAGCTGTGAAATAATCAAATTTAAATCGACAAAAACAAATATAATTTTGTGGCACTTGAATTTTCAACATTTTATTTATTCGCCTAAATTAGAAAGCCACGATTATTTCTTCCATATAAAAAAATATACTACTAAAAGTAATGTTACTATTTTATTTATATGGTAACAAATATCATTAAGAACATGTGAACAGAATTCTCTAATAGAAAACAATTTTTTTTAAATAATTATTTAAATTTTACAAAAACTTGTAGTTATAGGTTAATTATATATTGAAGTTTTATTCCCAATTCTAAAAATGTAAGATTTGTAAAGCTAAACATTTCCTAACGATGTTGAGTGGTTCTTAATATGCAGTGTTATCTAATGGTCATTCTAAATTTATGTTTTGTTATCATATCGCCTACTACCATTTGTATCTTTTTAAACTCAATAGATAAATCAGACTATTCAATTCACCTGTCATCTGTCAAAAAGTGACCAATGAAAATCCAGAATTCTGACGTTTCTTGACCAATCAAAAAAATATCAGTGGATATATCTTCCTAGAAGGTATTCAAGTGACTATTTTTAACAAATGCGATTTTGATTAGAAAAAGTCAATATTAGTGTTCTGTTACTA
>CALNHX010009331.1:0-50963 GCA_940337035.1 Agriotes lineatus
GATCAGGAAAGACGGAATGGGACATTTCGCCGTCCCCGTTTTGACGTCGCCATTTCGCCGTCGCCGTTTCCCCGTTGCCGTTTCGCAGTCGCCGTTTCGCCGTAGACTATTTTACATTTCCGACTAAAAAAACATTTTTTTCACTTATCTATATCTAAGCAAAACATGGAATCAAAGTTTTACATGTTTTAAGTGATACATATGCGAAATGTTTAATAGCTTTAAAATATAATTCACATTTATTTCCCACTAGCAAGATGCCCGTTCTTCGTACGGACTACAAATTTTTCTTCTAAATCTCAAATGCATTCTAGAGTGTCCCCCTCCTCCATCACTCAATACGCTAAACAGTTTACCACTTTTCGCCTCTTAGGGGTGCAATTTCCCGTTTTATACTGAAATGAACCCACAGCGAAAAATAATTTTAACTTCCTACTTCTATTCAGTTTTCCCTTTTTACCGGTTTAGGGGTGAAATTTAAAAAACCCTTAAAAACGTTTTCTAAAGATTTAAAAATACATCTATTTGCCAAAAAAGAATGATCTAACTCAACAAACACAGGAGATACAAAGGGTTCTATAATTCACCCCGAATTCAAATTCGCATCTTTTAAGGGTTGATTAGAGCAATGAAATGTGGTTTTAGAAATTTGCATTGGATAGCTACTCATGCAAACACCAAGTCGATATCTTACCGGGCCTAAGAGATATTGTGGAATTCGTGAAAACATAGTTTACTCCTTTAGGGGTACATTTTTCAAAATCACTTAAACCATTTTTTAGATATTTTAAAAATATATCTATATACCAAAAAAGACTGATCTAACTCAATAAACATAGGAGTAACGAAGGGTGTTTAATTCGCCCCCTACCCTTTTTCAGTTTTTCCTTTTTTTACCTCTTTAGGGTTAAAATTTTCAAAATCCCGTACACCTCTTTCTAAATATTTTAAAAATACATCTACATGCCAAAAAAGAGTGTGTTAACTCAATAAACCTAGGAGATATTTAGGGTTCTTTAATTCAGCCCCAATCCAGACTTGAACCTTTAGGGGTTGATTAGGACAAAATCGTAAAATACGTTTTTAGGTATTTGCATTGATAATTTTTGCAAGTAGACACCAAGTCGCTATCTCATCGGGTCTAAGAGATATTGAGGAACTCGTAAAAACACATTTTACCCCTTTTCACCCCCGTAGGGGAGGAATTTCAAAAAATCTCTTTTAACCCATTTTATTATAAAATGAAACTCACAGCGAAAAAAATTAATAAATTTAACCCCCCCCCCCACTTTTCAGTTTATCTTCCTTTTGCCCCTTTAGGGTTAACATTTTCAAAGTCCCTTACATCCCTTTCTAAATATTTTAAAAATCCATCTGTACGCCAAAAAAGAATGTTCTAACTCAATAAACATAGGAAATACTTACGGTTCTTTAATTCACCCCCAATCCAGATTTGCACCTTTAGGGGTTGATTAGGGCAAAATACTAAAATAAGTGTCTAGGTATTTGCATTGATAATATTTGCAAGTAAACACCAAATCGCTATCTCATCGGGTGTAAGAGATATTGAGAAATTCGTGAAAACACATTTTATCCCTTTTCACCCCCGTAGGGGAGAAATTTCAAAATATCCCTTTTAACCCATTTTATTGTGAAATGGAACTCACGGCGAAAAAAATTTATAAATTTAACCCCCCCACACCTTTTCAGTTTTTCCTCCTTTTACCCCTTTAGGGTTAACATTTTCAAATTCCCTTATACCCCTTTCTAGATATTTTAAAAATAAATCTATGTGCCAAAAAAGAATGTTCTAACTCAATAAACATAGGAAATACTTAGGGTTCTTTAATTCATCCCCAATCCACATTTGCACCGTTAAGGGTTGATTAGGGAAAAATCCTAAAATACGTTTCTAGGTATTTACATTGATAATCTTAGTAAGTAAACATCAAGTCGATATCTTATCGGGGGTTAGAAATATTGAGGAATTCGTGAAAACACATTTTACCCCTTTTCACCCCCTTAGGGGTCGAATTTCAAAAAATCCCTTCTTAGCACTACCTTACGTAACAAACCGAACCTTCCACCCAAATTTCAAGTTTTTAGTGCCAGTGGTTTCGGCTCTGCGTTGATTAGTCAGGGTTGTGACTTTCCTTTATATATGTATAGATTAGGAGGACGTTAAAGATTATTACAGTTACACTTCGTATATGCATTAAACCGTCTGATTAGTTGTTGATGGTAATGAACATACTTGTTACTTTTTGCTAATCCTTTTATCATGCACATGGTGGTCATTATAATGATTTGGTATAGAAAATTCCTTTAAGGTAGTATGACCGTTATAATGATTTCAGTGATTTGCCCTTTTTTCAAACTTTGCATTTTTATTACATTTTTAATGTGTATTGATGTGAGGTAGGTGATTTTCCAGTTGAATACTTCTAAAATGGGTTTCTTTTGTTTTTTTCTATGTTTTTTATTAACTTCTATTTTAAATAGAACAATCGGTATATTATTACATTTTTCAATTCAGCTTAAAATTTTAGACAAAATTTGCCTCTTCAACTAGCGCTCTACTTTGTACCGTTTTTGTAGAATTTGTAATTTTTGAACATTTTTGACATATGCTTAAAAATTAAAACTCAAATTTTTGGCTAATTATAAGATCACTGTAAAAGGAAGTTGTGTGAGTGTATCACACCATATTTTTTAACTTAACTTCAACGTCTTACATTTCGCTTATTATACGTTTTTCGATATAAGTTGATTAACGTTTTCCGCTTTATTTTGAAGTGTTCTGTGTATTCCTAAAGTTTCCCGAAATAAATTTGAACCACCATGTAAATATGTTACTTTACAATTTAAATATTACTGTATACTTGCTTAGAAATTATTAAACTTATTATGCATTTTCTTCCGGTAACGGAGTACAAGTATATTATTGTAAGATGATAGTTTATAAGCAAGCAAATTAATGTCCAAATAAATAAAGTGAAGGTTGCATTACATTAAAGTATAAAAATAAATTAAAGTATAATCATTTGGCAGCACTGCCTTCCTTCCACTTTCAAGTTGACGGCGAAATGGCCGACGGCGAAATGGCCGACGGCGAAACGGCGACGGCGAAGTGGTAGGCGGCGAAGTGGCCACGGCGAAATGGCAGACGGCGAAATGGCGACGGCGAAACGGCGACGGCAAAACGGCGACGAAACGGCGACGACGAAATGTCCTAGACCCCAGGAAAGAACCTACATTTTTTCCGTAGTCACGTTAATCAGAAAAGTGATATTTTGTAGCCGCTTTCAAGGCAATTTTTTGAAGTGCTTGTTAAAATATTTACTCTATTGCGAAGCAGTGTTTAATATTTCATATAAATTAGATGTAGTAATATGTAATTATACATTTTTTGATTTCACAATGCTCTAGCAAACCACTATGTGGCGATCTTTCTGCTGTTCGAAAAATACAAACTTACTTCTGGAGTGCATCAAGGGACAAATATTAGCCCTCTCTTAATTTAATGAGCACATAACTCAAGTAGCTTCTTCTTTAAAAATGTATATTTCACTATTTTATGTTCTCGTCAATAAAAGCAAGAAAATAATTGGCGATTGTTCAAAGAGATATGGTTGTTCTAATTATACATTTTAATTGAAAGATATCAAAAAGGTTCTTGAAATTTCTAATTTTTAAAATCATAGGGCGAGATCCTGAACCTGGATCATACACTATTTTGATAAACAAATATTTCATGTTGATCCTTAAAAATCGTACCTCCTTAGCCAATTTGATGCTATTACACAAAGTACTTCGATAACACGATAGACATTGCTTCATTGTTCATCAAATTAACTTTCTTTTTAATAACCGTGCTTTTCCTGTAGAAATAAGAAACTGCTAAAATTGCTCTTCTCAGCTCCTTTATATAAAATTTGTCAACTTTTTAATGATATGTACAATGATATTAATATTTTCTGTACACCAATTACAAAATTCGTTTTTACTTGCCTCGTCTAAAAGACGAAGGAATTATTGTAATGGTGAAAATATCATCTTTCTAGATTTCTTCAAATCTTTACGTTGCAAGGTCCCTAGATGACGGAAAACATATTTTCTCAATTCCGTCTGTTTGTTGGCGGTATAGCTCAAGAACTATTTGTTGGAGGAAGACAACATTTCGAGTTCAGATTGTATGCCAACCTGGCTCGAAACCGAATATACCTTTGATCAATTATATACAGCGTAAGGACCTTACAAAACTAAAATGTTGTTTATTTTTCTTTAACTGAGGAATAGATAACCGGTTGTATGTTTTTAAATTGCAAATTGATGTAATGGTCAATAGTGTTTCCTTTCACTGTTTCAGTATTATTGGCAAGATATTTTTATGTATTTTATACATACGTTATTATTGTTTCTCTTTGATATGTACGGAATTTGTAGTTTCAAAACTTCCACTTGCCAGTGAAGTTTCGAGTAAAGCCCTTTGCTGATTTTTAAGTTTTAGAAAGTAACTGACTTTCCTCACACCAAAACATAGTTATTTTTACATTTTGTTTTATAATTAAATGGGTTACTGTTATTGTTTACTTTGATCGGGGCTATATTTTTTCTCACATATCTAGCTTTGTTATAAATCTATAAATTCCTATGTTCAATTTTTGACAACTCTTGCTTCATACATTAGTAGAGTACCTACAGGCGTTCTGGACCAAAATGTGTCACTGCGCAGGTTTTCTGCGCAGGTGTCTGCGCAGGTTTTCTGCGCAGGTGTCTGCGCAGGTCTGCGCGCGCAGGTTTGTCAAGGTCGTTGGTCTAGCCGGGGGTCACGGGTCTAGCCGGGGTCAAGGTCACGGGCCTCACCTAGGTCACGTGCCACTTCCGGGAATTTTTTGGGTTAAAAGTGTAGTTTTTGAAATTTTCCCACGCTCGAGCGTCTGAGTACGCAAACATGTCTATTCATGCAGGATGTTATCAGTAAATAGAACAATGAAAAATTTTCTCAGGCTCGACCGGATGTGAGTCATCGTCTGACAGACATGCCTATTCTTGCAGGATGTTGTTGAACAATGGCATCCATTGTTTTAAAGTCGACACGAAATTCGAGAACAATGAAGCTATTGTTGTCTGGAGATTAAAAATGTGTTGATCTGCAAAAAATTCAAACAAAGAAACCCATTGTTTTAGAAAAATCAACACAGTTGGAAGTTTTTGCTAATACAGTTGATGAGTCTAGAGATTAAAATGTGCTGATCTGCAAAAATGATCTTGAAATAAATTTGTCAAGTACTGATGTCTGTTACGCTTCCCTTAGGGAACCAGAGCTTAAATCTGGCGCCTTAGACCACTCGGCCAACCTGGCATGTTCCTGTAATCGGGCACAATGGTGTAATAAAACAACAATGTAAATATATTTGTATTTATTTACCTAAAACATACATGTATAAAAATTATTATAAATACATATCAGCTAATTATTGTGCTACGGATGTCATCTCTGTCTGAACGATTTCCTCGAAGACAAGTTTCGTGCTGCTCCCACACTTGCCACCCGAGATGATATTGTAGCGACGTTTTCCTAATTGTTGCAAGTCAGCATCTGTTAGGCAATCGTAGCGTGCTGGTAGAATGAATCTGAAGTTATCCAATTCCACCGCCACTTTATTGCCGTATTTAGTCGAACATCGATACACATTTATTATTAGATATTTTTCGTCAATCTTCAAATCTCGTACATTTCCCCACTCTTTAACCTCATTTAAGTTGCAAAGTTTCTGGTTGAAATCTGCCATGTTTTTGGAAGGAACGTGTGCAGGAGAATGATAAAAATACTACAGCACATCAGGTTTATATAGCACCGAGGAAAATTAAGTGATGAGTCATCACAACGTGGTAATTTAGACAATATTTTTAGCATCAATCCAGCTATTGTGCTGATTTGAAAATCCAAGCCATTTTACAAATACTTTGTTACGTTTTCGTTTTATTACACGTTCAACGAGATGTATGTCTGGATATTTTACTTTTTGAAGCTCAAGATCGTAGAAACATCCTTGAATAGACCGATGGGAAGCATCTTTTAGTAGATAGGTAATAGGATTAGTTAATTTAACTTGATCGATTGTGAATATTTCATTAGTCCAGTTGGGCGTATATCCTTTATCGAATATTGTTCGATATTTGCTAATTCGCACAGGATCACCAACCTTAAATTTTACATTACTTAAATCTGTCATTTTTATATGATTATAGGCTTGATTGAGAATTTCCTTCTCATTACTCTTATTCACATCAACTGGTCTTTTACCAATTGTACTATGTTTTTTGTGATTGTAGGTGTGACTGACTTGAGATAATAGAGAAAGCCATTTGTATGAACCTTGCAAACTAAACATCTTCCACATAATAGATTTAAGTGTACGATTTACTCTTTCAACGACACACGCTTTTTTTGAGCTAAATGTTGAGAAATGGTTAATTTTATATTTATTCATTAGTGTTTGAAAATCTTTATTGAAAAACTCTTTACCCTGATCTGTCTGCAAGTTCTTCGGAATTCTACCGCTTTCAGATAGTATTTTTTCAGTTGCACTAGTAACTTCCTTAGAGGTTTTGGTTTTTATAGGCTCTAACCAAACATATTTTGAAAATACATCTATAATTACTAAAATATATCGATAACCTTTATTTACTTTAGAGTATGGTATCATTTCTACTAAATCGGCCTGATGAAGATCATCCAATCCTTTTACTATTACACGACGCCTTCGAAAATTTATTCGTGCAGGCTTATGCAACTCATCTACTATTTGAGCCTTAATCGAACTGTTTATTTTCTTCCGGGTCATTTTGAACCTCTCTAAATGAGACAGTTTCACTAACTGAAGGTTTAGGCGGAGGTTTAGTTAGTTTTAGAGAAAAGTAGAGTTGATCAATTTCAGCTTGAATGTCTGCAATAATTTCATTTGCTATTTCTATATTTGTACTAGCAGAGTTTTCGTGTTTGGAAAGTCGATAAATAATCTTATTAAGTTCTTTGTTAAGGAGGGTCTTGTTGACAGAATCCTCTTCCAATAGAGATTGCGCAAGATTGACTAATCGTTTATGCTGAAGATTAAAATATTCACAGTCATCGTAAAAGTATAGATTTCTGTGCTGAATGTGACGACCGAACTTATCTCTCGACATTGTCGAACTGACTTTATTCAATGATTCCCGCCTCTTTTAACTCTTCTATTATACTAACAATTTCATTTCTATGATTTGTGTGACCGGATGCTTGAGAGGCATACAGTAACTTTAATCGATTGACTAACTCGTTCGGATCATCCCAGTAAACATAATCCATCGGTTTATTGCTAACTTGTTTATACATTTGCTGCATACCTTTACCAGAACGCTTTTTAGCTCTTAATGGCACTGATGAAGACGAGGGTGATGATGACAGGTTAGATTTTATAAATTTCTTGTATTTCGTTTGGTTGAAACCTACCTTCTGCACATTTTTATCAAAATTTCTATGCGCCGCACCTGTTCTGTTTATGATATCATTATAATTTGCTCTATCTGTCGACGTTGGAGTTATTTGAGGAGCGTTTTTAAATAGTAATTCGTACAAACCAGGCGTACCTTCATAGTGAACATTTTTTACAATTATATCAGAACCCTTTATATCTAGGTCATCTCCACCAAAATAAAATTGGTTTTTGTCAAAATCATATCTAATTCCATACCTCCCTAGATTTGGTCTTTCTATAAGATAATTGCTTACATATTTCCTAGGAAGTTTATCATACTGTTCTAAGAAAGAACTTATAGCTTGCGGTTCTATGTTGGTAGACGGTTGAAATTTGTTTGCTATAGTCGTATTAGAATCATCTTCGGCGGTTTCACACAATACTTCATCAACCGGTTTTGGTGTAAATAATTCTAGTTTTGAAGATGGGAGATTCTCTTTTTTATTTATCACTTTTGCAACACTTTGCATTTGTTCGGTAACAGGTTTAAAAAATTTACCGAGGAGCTGTTGTTCCACCAACTTACCCTCCTTAAGAGCTCGAACTTTCTGTCTTATAATATTTTTAGTTTTAATAAGTTCTGTCGCTACATTCGATTTCATTATCGGCGCAAGTATGTAAGCGGTAGACGGGTAGACAGGTAGACAGCTAGACAGGTAGACAGCTAGACAGGTAGACAGATAGACAGGTAGACAGGTAGACTGGTAGACAGGTAGACAGGTAGACAGGTAGACAGGTAGACAGGTAGACAGCTAGACAGGTAGACAGCTAGACAGCTAGACTGGTAGACAGGTAGACAGCTAGACAGGTTGACAGGTAGACAGGTAGACAGCTAGACAGCTAGACAGGTAGACAGCTAGACAGGTAGACAGCTAGATAGGTAGACAGCTAGACAGGTAAACAGGTAAACAGCCAGTTAGACAGACTGACAGATTCAAACTAGTTCACACGTCAACGGCTTTCTATCAAATAATAGACATCAGAATTGTTAAATGTATATATACGAATCAAATTCATAACGATAGCGCCCATTATTTAAATCACTATCTTTGTCTATTACCAAAAATCCGTGTTTATGACTATTCCAGCAATATGCGCACATTTCTTTAAATTGTTCGTAAGTCATGTCGGTATTAACATGATCTCGGTAGACCTTCTGTAAATTCATATCGTCCTGCTTAAACAGCACCAGCATGTTAGCATTATCGCGAATAAGATGTTTAGGAATACATGCATATGTTTGACAAAGATAGAAACAGTCTATATTTTTATGTCGACCCATGCTAAAATATTCTCTCATAACGTCCTGTTTGTCGCAAGCAATGTCATCAAAAATAAAAATGCTGTTAGATTTAGCTTGATCGGGTGGTACAATGTTCACACCATCGCTGTATGTATAGTAGCCAACCTCAGGAATTAATTGAAACAACATACTTAGATATTCAAACTTTGCTTGAAACAGCGATTTTGAATATATATAAATATTTTCGAATCGTACTCCATTAACATCTTTTATTAGCGATATAATGATGTTTGTTTTACCGCAATTCGATGGACCTAGAATAAGACATCGTATCGTGGAAGGTAACAACGGTCCGTGTCTCCTGCTTAGAGATGCAGTATGATTATCATGATTTTTTATTGGCAAACTATTTTTTAGTTTAACTACCCTCATGACGTCTACTTGGAAACTCATACTAAAACTGCTACGCATATCTATATATATTAAGATCCTAATCGATCAGTTCTCAGTTCTATATAATGGTTCGAGGTCGAAACAACAAATCAGTCCATCGCCGAAGAGGTGCTGGTGTACTCAATACGCTCATTAATAAATTGCCTTTTGAATTGCACATACCAGGATATCAATATTGCGGGCCTGGCACAAAACTTGAGAAAAGAATTGCACGAGGAGATCCTGGAATTAACAAATTAGATCAAGCGTGTCGTGAGCACGATTTGGCTTATGCAAAACATTCTGATAATATGGAGGAACGACATAAAGCTGACAGAATTTTAGCTAAAAATGCTATTGGACGTATTAGAGCTTCAGACGCTAGCTTAGGTGAACGTGTCTCGGCTGCAGGAGTAGCTACAGCTATGACGGCAAAAGTAAAAATGGGGTTGGGAGCTAAAAATAAAACTGGTAAAAAGAGAAAGAGAACACCTGGAGATACGCTTACTTTCAATCAGGTAGTGAAAAAAGCACGAACTGAATTAGGAGGAGGAGGAGGACTGCTGCGAGACTTAAGCGGGGGCCTGGACACAACCCCCACAGTCCATAACGCCCACCATGTCCATAACCTCCACCGTGTCCATAACCCCCACCGACGATTTGGGCCATAACCTCCACCGTGTCCATAACCCCCACCGTCGGGTTTGTTCGTAATTTAAACTGTGCCCATAACCCCCACCGTCGGTTTGGTCCATAACCTCCACCGTGTCCATAACGCCCACCGACGATTTGGTCCATAACCTCCACCGTGTCCATAACGCCCACCGACGATTTGGTCCATAACCTCCACCGTGTCCATAACCCCCACCGACGATTTGGGCCATAACCTCCACCGTGCCCATAACCCCCACCGTCGGATGTGTTCGTAATGTCAACTGTGTCCATAACCCCCACCGACGATTTGGGCCATAACGCCCACCGTGCCCATAACCTCCACCGTTGGGTTCGTTCGTAATTTCAACTGTGTCCATAACGCCCACCGTGCCCATAACCTCCACCGTCCATAACCCCCACCTCGTCCATAACCTCCACCGTCGGCTTTGTTCGTAAGTTTTCAGAGTTTAAAAATGAACTTGAAACATTGCTAGACGGATCGGCAAAATGCCAAGGGCATATAAAATTAACTAAACCGTTCGTTTGGACTTTCCTATTTTGTAAAGACAAACGCTATCTAATACAGTGACCGCCAAAAAGTAAGTCATATACGGGAAAATTATTTATTATTGGTTTCTGAAAAAATTTCATTCTTGATAAAAGTTTGTGCATCTTCTGGAAGTCGTTTTACGATTGTTCTATTTGTCAAATGACTTAGGGTGTGGCGCGAAATTTAAATGGTCTAAAAAGAAAAATCCTACTGATGGATAAAATGAGAACTGTGCCGCCACTGGCGTATGTCGTACTGCTATTATGTTAGGGATCGAACTGGAACATTTATCAAAGCTTTTTTGTGAAGAAAACCAGTTTATTTACATACTTTACATATTTATTTATTTTTAATTTCTTGGCATAAAAGAGAACACAGACCAAGTCTTAAATTTGTCGGCCAAAACAATAAAGTCCGCCAAAAATATATAATTATCTAAAAATTAAGAGAGTAAAAATAAACAATAATAATTACTTAGTACAAGTGTTTGAGATGAATTGCATCCCGTAACTAGCTACACAGTCAGAAAAGGAAAAATATAGCTACAGGTTACATTATTATTAATTAAAGGTAATTAACTACTACCTAAAACTAAAAAAATATATTATATATATAACACACAAAATTTACAGAACATGAAAGTATAAATTAAAGGTATACCTTAAATGGTTCTGTAATTACGTAAGTCCGACAGATCGAACACCTCGAATCTACTGTAGCAGGATTATTAACATTATTATTAACTAAATGTAATTAATTACTACCTAAATGTAAAAACATATATATAATACACAAAATTTACAGAATAATTCAAATTTACGTAAGTCTGACAGACGTAAAATCTAAATCTAAAAATATACATATTACATAATATATACAAAATTTACAGAATCATTAAAATTTGAATTAACCCTGCAGTGGTCGCGCCAAGTCTCACAAACCCGATAAATACGTTATTGAGTGGAAATTTGTTAAAGGGGGTGTAAGAGTGTTTGTTGTGCGTTTTGGTACCTTTTAATTTTTAGACTTGGTTGCCTCCCGATAACCGGCATAAGCACAGTTGTTAGTGTTCGTGAGTTATTTGGAAAGAAGTCTGTGAGACTTGGCGTGACCATTTACGTTTGTGAAATTGTTTTGCGTTCTTGATTTTTTTTTACATTAAATGTAGCTGCAATAAACTCACAAATAATTTATGTTGCAAACAACAACGACGTTAGTATACTAAGGCGTCAATGTATACAAAAATTAGCTTTGATTCTAACAAATGACCAATTACATCGGCGATAACTACTCAATAGTTTTCCCTCGGAAATCCATCTAAGAAGAGAAGAAGTAGCTGGAACCTCTTCAGACCATCTAGTAAATGACCCTAATAACCCCACAATTAAAAAACGAGCTTTTATTTGAAATCGGCAGTGAAGTACGCCGAAATCGTCATTAAAATACGAGAAATCGGCAGTGAAGTAATCCATTGTTTTACGACTTTTTTGTAGGTGGCGAGGCGACAGATAATCGTCACTCGACCGAACATAACCTACAAAAGTTGGTTAAAATGCTGTAATTTCACGATTTGTCGATTTCAAATAAAACATAGTGTACACCTCGGCACTGAAGTTCCTTTTTATCCCACATGTGGTTTATTTGCTTTGGCCCTACGGGCCTCGGCAACTAAATCCACATTCGTGACAAAAAGCTATACTTCAGTGCATTGGTATACAAACTACTATTTTCCAAAAAAATAGCAAAAAAAATTTGTTTTGTAAAAATAAATTGTGTTTACCGCATGCAGAGCTTTTGTGCACTACTTGTTCATTCTTGAACCAAAATGACGAAAATTAATTGTTTTGTTCTACCTCTTAGCATTAAAAACATTGTTCTGTCCATAAATGTATATAGAAAATTAAAATCTTGAAATTCATCAGAGGCTGTGTTTACTATTATGAAGTTAGCATGATCTACAAAAACCTTTAAAACTTAAACTGATATATAACTGAAAATCTTGGTAATAGTAAATAAACATCTCATATTAAAACTTATTGTCATATAAATGGTTCTTAATTTTTTGGTTTGACAAACTTGGTGGGACCAGCCGTGTCATGAAATTGGGCGAGACCACTGCAGGGTTAAAGGTAAACCCTAAGTGGTTCTGTGATTATGTAGGTCCGACAGATCGGGCACCTTGAATCCACTGTAGCAGGATTGTATGACTGCGTTGTGCAATACCCCCACAGTAGATGACCGCAATTCGACAAAACATAATTGCGCCTCCGACTGCTACATATGACACAAGCGTCGCTTGGGGGCAGGTTCTCGTCTGCTTCTGAAAATGTAAGTGTTGTCATTAGATTTTCAAAACATTCTGAATATATTTCTGTAATAGAGTACTTACCGTCATCGTATCCGATGCCCCTGAATGGATTTTCCGGCTGAACTTCGTCGGTTTGAAAAGCTTCCACTGAAATAATCATCACTTTAATTTTAATAAAAAAAATTTTAGGTGTGCCTGTTCTAAAATGGGACGTATTACAGTTAGTAAAAACTGGTGTTACAATATTTAGTGCTCCTGTAGGTGTTCTCAAAACCGCTTTAAAAAATTATGATTCCAAAATAAACAAAAAACGTCCGTGGAATGAGAGTCCGATTAGTATACAGGGTGTATAATATAAACTAGATCAATATGGATGAAGTTTAAAGTTTAATTCCTTTCTCAGGCAGTGAAATTTGGCATACGGGTTTATTTATTTATGTCGTGCTCAGCCAACAGCCGTTAGGCCAGTTATAGGCGTCGCTGTACATTTATGGGGACTTCCAACCACACTAACGACTGTCATGATGTTATTATGACATCCGGGACCAACTATTTCCGTGGCAACCGTACCACGAGGCGCCGAGCGAAGCAGCCGTGGAACTCCCATCCAAGTTCTGACCAGAAAGAGCGTTGCTAAACTCTACTGATCGAACGTGGACGCTTGTTCAAGCTACACCACCCGGGACCTAATACACCACCCGGGACCTTAGTTGTAGTAGTAAGTGCTACGGTCGAACAGCCTCCGTACAAAATTATTTAAACCAGGGTGTCACAAACAGGGGGGGGGGGGGCTGGTTTATTTCCCTTGTAGATTTTTATAATCTTCAATTGTTTTACCAGTTTGATTCCATAATATCATTCTGCGATAAAGAATGCATACGGTGGTGGGTGTTCTTGATTTTTTCTGTATGGCTAGCTATTTTACAGAAAAAATCGATTAAAATAATTTTCTACGTCAAAATTATCTCAAACACATTTGTTAACTTTCGGTTCACAAAACTGAAGGATAATTGATAACAACTAAGGGCTAACTAATTGCAAAACGTAATATTGCAGTTCTTAAACAATAATGGTTGTCCAAATGAATATTGCGAAAACAAATTGCCAACAAAAAAATGATCAACAGTTATTGTTTAAGAACTGCAATATTACGTTTTGCAATTAGTTAGCCCTTAGTTGTTATCAATTATCCTTCAGTTTTGTGAACCGAAAGTTAACAAATGTGTTTGAGATAATTTTGACGTAGAAAATTATTTTAATCGATTTTTTCTGTAAAATAGCTAGCCATACAGAAAAAATCAAGAACACCCACCACCGTATGCATTCTTTATCGCAGAATGATATTATGGAATCAAACTGGTAAAACAATTGAAGATTATAAAAATCTACAAGGGAAATAAACCAGCCCCCCCCCCCTGTTTGTGACACCCTGGTTTAAATAATTTTGTACGGAGGCTGTTCGACCGTAGCACTTACTACTACAACTAAGGTCCCGGGTGGTGTATTAGGTCCCGGGTGGTGTAGCTTGAACAAGCGTCCACGTTCGATCAGTAGAGTTTAGCAACGCTCTTTCTGGTCAGAACTTGGATGGGAGTTCCACGGCTGCTTCGCTCGGCGCCTCGTGGTACGGTTGCCACGGAAATAGTTGGTCCCGGATGTCATAATAACATCATGACAGTCGTTAGTGTGGTTGGAAGTCCCCATAAATGTACAGCGACGCCTATAACTGGCCTAACGGCTGTTGGCTGAGCACGACATAAATAAATAAACCCGTATGCCAAATTTCACTGCCTGAGAAAGGAATTAAACTTTAAACTTCATCCATATTGATCTAGTTTATATTATACACCCTGTATACTAATCGGACTCTCATTCCACGGACGTTTTTTGTTTATTTTGGAATCATAATTTTTTAAAGCGGTTTTGAGAACACCTACAGGAGCACTAAATATTGTAACACCAGTTTTTACTAACTGTAATACGTTCCATTTTAGAACAGGCACACCTAAAATTTTTTTTATTAAAATTAAAGTGATGATTATTTCAGTGGAAGCTTTTCAAACCGACGAAGTTCAGCCGGAAAATCCATTCAGGGGCATCGGATACGATAACGGTAAGTACTCTATTACAGATATATATTCAGAATGTTTTGAAAATCTAATGACAACACTTACATTTTCAGAAGCAGACGAGAACCTGCCCCCAAGCGACGCTTGTGTCATATGTAGCAGTCGGAGGCGCAATTATGTTTTGTCGAATTGCGGCCATCTACTGTGCGGGTATTGCACAACGCAGTCATACAATCCTGCTACAGTGGATTCAAGGTGCCCGATCTGTCGGACCTACATAATCACAGAACCACTTAGGGTTTACCTTTAACCCTGCAGTGGTCTCGCCCAATTTCATGACACGGCTGGTCGCACCAAGTCTCTCAAACCAAATAATTAAGAACCATTTATATGACAATAAGTTTTAATATGAGATGTTTATTTACTATTACCAAGATTTTCAGTTATATTTCAGTTTCAGTTTTAAAGGTTTTTGTAGATCATGCTAACTTCATAATAGTAAACACAGCCTCTGATGAATTTCAAGATTTTAATTTTCTATATACATTTATGGACAGAACAATGTTTTTAATGCTAAGAGGTAGAACAAAATAATTAATTTTGGTTCAAGAATGCACAAGTAGTGCACAAAAGCCCTGCATGCGATAAACACAATTTATTTTTTACAAAACAATTTTTTTTGGAAAATAGTAGTTTGTATACCAATGCACTGAAGTATAGCTTTTTGTCACGAATGTGGATTTAGTTGCCGAGGCCCGTAGGGCCAAAGCAAATAAACCACATGTGAGATAAAAAGGAACTTCAGTGCCGAGGTGTACACTATGTTTTATTTGAAATTGACAAATCGTGAAATTACAACATTTTAACCAACTTTTGTAGGTTATGTTCGGTCGAGTGACGATTATCTGTCGCCTCGCCACCTACAAAAAAGTCGTAAAACAATGGATTACTTCACTGCCGATTTCTCGTATTTCAATGACGATTTCGGCGTACTTCACTGCCGATTTCAAATAAAAGCTCGTTTTTTAATTGTGGGATTATTAGGGTCATTTACTAGATGGCCTGAAGAGGTTCCAGCTACTTCTTCTCTTCTTAGATGGATTTCCGAGGGAAAACTATTGAGTAGTTATCGCCGATGTAATTGGTCATTTGTTAGAATCAAAGCTAATTTTTGTATACATTGACGCCTTAGTATACTAACGTCGTTGTTGTTTGCAACATAAATTATTTGTGAGTTCATTGCAGCTACATTTAATGTAAAAAAAAATCAAGAACGCAAAACAATTTCACAAACGTAAATGGTCACGCCAAGTCTCACAGACTTCTTTCCAAATAACTCACGAACACTAACAACTGTGCTTATGCCGGTTATCGGGAGGCAACCAAGTCTAAAAATTAAACGGTACCAAAACGCACAACAAACACTCTTACACCCCCTTTAACAAATTTCCACTCAATAACGTATTTATCGGGTCTGTGAGACTTGGCGCGACCATTGCAGGGTTAATTCAAATTTTAATGATTCTGTAAATTTTGTATACATTATGTAATATGTATATTTTTAGATTTAGATTTTACGTCTGTCAGACTTACGTAAATTTGAATTATTCTGTAAATTTTGTATATTATATATATGTTTTTACATTTAGGTAGTAATTAATTACATTTAGTTAATAATAATGTTAATAATCCTGCTACAGTAGATTCGAGGTGTTCGATCTGTCGGACTTACGTAATTACAGAACCATTTAAGGTATACCTTTAATTTATACTTTAATGTTCTGTAAATTTTGTGTGTTATATATATGTATAATATATTTTTTTAGTTTTAGGTAGTGGTTAATTACCTTTAATTAATAATAATGTAACCTGTAGCTATATTCTTCCTTTTCTGACTGTGTAGCTAGTTACGGGATGCAATTCATCTCAAACACTTGTACTAAGTAATTATTATTGTTTATTTTTACTCTCTTAATTTTTAGATAATTATATATTTTTGGCGGACTTTATTGTTTTGGCCGACAAATTTAAGACTTGGTCTGTGTTCTCTTTTATGCCAAGAAATTAAAAATAAATAAATATGTAAAGTATGTAAATAAACTGGTTTTCTTCACAAAAAAGCTTTGATAAATGTTCCAGTTCGATCCGCCAGTGGCGGCACAGTTCTCATCTTATCCATCAGTAGGATTTTTTTTTCAGACTATTTAAATTTCGCGTCACACCCTAAGTCATTTGACAAATAGAACAATCGTAAAACGACTTCCAGAAGATGCACAAACTTTTATCAAGAATGAAATTTTTTCAGAAACCAATAATAAATAATTTTCCCGTATATGACTTACTTTTTGGCGGTCACTGTATTAGATAGCGTTTGTCTTTACAAAATAGGAAAGTCCAAACGAACGGTTTCGTTAATTTTATATGCCCTTGGCATTTTGCCAATCCGTCTAGCAATGTTTCAAGTTCATTTTTAAACTCTGAAAACTTACGAACAAAGCCGACGGTGGAGGTTATGGACGAGGTGGGGGTTATGGACGGTGGAGGTTATGGGCACGGTGGGCGTTATGGCCCAAATCGTCGGTGGGGGTTATGGACACAGTTGAAATTACGAACGAACCCGACGGTGGAGGTTATGGGCACGGTGGGCGTTATGGCCCAAATCGTCGGTGGGGGTTATGGACACGGTGGAGGTTATGGACCAAACCGACGGTGGGGGTTATGGGCACAGTTTAAATTACGAACAAACCCGACGGTGGGGGTTATGGACACGGTGGAGGTTATGGCCCAAATCGTCGGTGGGGGTTATGGACACGGTGGAGGTTATGGACATGGTGGGCGTTATGGACAGTGGGGGTTGTGTCCTAGACCCCTTAAGCGATGCTACAAATATTGCTGTTAAGACAATTAATAAAATAAAGAGAAACAAGATTATTAAAACTCCTCGAGTAATACGTGTGCCAAAAACAGGTGGAGTGTTACCCTTGATTCCAATCTTTGCTAAAAATAAAACTGGTAAAAAGAGAAAGAGAACACCTGGAGATACGCTTACTTTCAATCAGGTAGTGAAAAAAGCACGAACTGAATTAGGAGGAGGACGACTGCTGCGAGACTTAAGCGATGCTACAAATATTGCTGTTAAGACAATTAATAAAATAAAGAGAAACAAGATTATTAAAACTCCTCGAGTAATACGTGTGCCAAAAACAGGTGGAATGTTACCCTTGATTCCAATCTTTGCAGGACTTAACGCGTTAGGAGCTCTTAGCGGTGGAGCTGCAGGAATTGCAAAGGTGGTTAAAGATGCTCAGTCGGCAAAAAAACAATTAGCAGAGTCTGAAAGACATAATAAAACGATGGAGGCAATAGCTTTAGGTAAAGGCTTATATCTAAAACCTTATAAAAAAGGATACGGATTGTTCACGACAAAAAACTTGTAATGCAGCTGCCAAACCGAGCCTTGTCAAATATCGATTTACAATCATACGCTAAACGTTTAAAAATTCCTAACTTTCGCGGCATTTTTATGAGAGATGATTTACCAAAACAGGTTCGAAATATAGAATGCGGTATTGTAAATTTGGATGATAAAACCAATCTTGGTACACATTGGGTGGCTTACATAAAACGGGGGAAAGATGCAATTTACTTTGACAGTTTTGGAGACTTAAAACCTCCAATAGAAATTGTGAAATATTTGACAAGTGGCAAAAATGGCAGCTGTCATCCTATTAAATATAATCACCAATCATTTCAAACTTATGATTCTGTAAATTGCGGGCATTTATGTTTACAATTTTTGCACGATGCCATGTGTTAGCTTCCTACCAGTTTACTGCGAGAAAAACCTGTCCAGACCTGTCCAGACTTGTCAAGACTTGCAGATGTGGGGGGGATGACGTCATCGTCTGAGGATGTACTTATAGTGTGGGAATTCTGAATTGTACACATTGGCATTATGAAGCAGCAGCAACGATACTATAAATATCGAATGCAGTTCAACCGCTTTACTAAAAATCTGGAGAAATTGAACAGAGATATTGAAATATATTGTAAATTAAAAGATATTTCAAAGGAACTTTCTTGTTTGAAATTAAGCGAGCGGAAGCCAGACCTGAACTTGTTAATAACCCAGTTTAAACATGACTTGGTGTTGTATGACAAAGATCGCCAGAAGTAAAATCAACAAGCAGGTTCACTTTGACCCGATTGTTGAAATTCGTCAGAAAGAAGAAGAAGAGGAGGATGATGAACTTCCATACAATTACTGGCAGTTGTGTGCACTCGACAGGATGAGGTTTAAGAATAGAATAGATAAAATGTCTCTATTGTTAGAACCTATCTTAAATAAACAATTGCAATGTATACTGAATAAGGATGTAAAAGGAAAAATAAAACCTATTGTTTAATAAAAGTTGTTTTATTTCCAGTAAGATTCTTAGAGAAGGAAGAGGAGGAGAATGTAATTAAAATTAAAGGTCTCTAGATATTTTGTTTCAGTTCTAGTTAAACCGTCTACTATTAAACATGTCGTGGACGTTTACCATGTCTGGAAATGAATCTGTTCTCACAGCTCAGTATCCATCCATACATCTGGATCCGAAATCTGAATACGTTATAGGATTAATCAGTTTTGAAGCTTATAATACTATACCTAATATTGATTCGAATAATAATAAATTTCATTATACTGATATTGATGGTAAACAAGCTGTAATTGGAATACCTCACGGTTCATATGAAGTTGCCGATATAAGTCAATATATTAGACATGAACTGGGTATAGGTGTAACAAAGTCACCCTCCCCTCAAGCAGGTAGTGCTAATGATATACTAGAAAAAAGTATTGTGCAACACCAAGGAGAACCTGTGCTACATATTAAGCCTAATAATAACACGCTCAGGAGTGAAATTAAATCGTCCTTAGCAATCGATTTTACTGCTAAAGATAGTATTGGACAGTTATTAGGGTTCAAACCTAAGAAATTGAAAGCTTATGGTAGATATATTTCCGATAATCCTGTAGATATATTTAAAGTTAATACTATATGTATTGATTGCAATATCGTAACTGGTACTTATCACAACAGCAATGCTGTACACAGAGTTCATCAATTTTTCCCTACAGATCCGCCAGGATTTAAGATTGTAGAAAATCCCTCTAACGTTATATATCTACCAATCAATACGAGAATTATTGATAACATTGTCATACAAATACTGGATCAAAACGGTAAATTGGTCAATTTCTGCGGAGAAGCCATCACGGTAAGGTTGCATCTCAAGAAACAAAATGGTGGTTAGATACAACTCTCAGCAGCAGCAGCAGCCGCAACAAACATATATTAGGGATGATCAGTTTGTTTCGAACATCAGTAGGCTGCCTGCAGTCGATAGATTAACATCTGCCAATAAACTGTTTCTAAAATCTTTAGGTTTGAAGCTAACTGCTACTAGAAGTGACGGCGAGGGGGAAATCAAAAAGAAAAAACATCTGGACTGTTATTAAATTAAATTTTACTGTTAATATTCGAAAAATTTTAATATTCTGTAATATTAAGAGCGCTTGTTTTACATCAAATAAAAATGACGACTTCTGAAATACTAAACGTTACTGAAAGAGCTTTTCAAGATAACTCGATTGTCTATGCGGAGAAACATACACATCAGCCCTATTCTTCTACATTTAATAATAACGATGAAATACGAATACCTATTTTACATCAAGATGTGTACACTTTACCGTGCAACAGTGTTATATGTTTCGAAGGTAAATTGTTAAAGGATGCAGATAGTAAAGCTACTGCAACGGGATCATTTACAAATTTAGGCATATCTCACCTACTAGATGAAATTAGATCTGAACTTAATGGTGTAGTGGTTGATCGTGTAAGAAATGTTGGTATAACTGCAACTATGAAAGCCTACGTGTCATATAATTCGACTCAAAGTATTCGCTTGGAGAATGCAGGTTGGACACCTACCAAAACATCTATTGACGGATTGGTCGATTCAAAAGGTAATTTTCAGATATTTGTCCCCTGCGAAATGTTGATGGGAGTTTTTGAAGACTTTTACTAAACGTTCGACAAGAATTAGTACTTATTAGAAGCAATCAAGTTTTAAATGCTGTTATTAATACGGTCGATGAAAAACTTAAAGTAGAATTAACAAAAGTCTATTGGAGAGTACCGCACATTTCGGTAGCTGATGTAAATCGTTTAAAATTACTAAAATACATTGAACAAAGTAGTCAGTTGGAAATCAATTTTAGAAGTTGGGAATTGCACGAGTATCCTGCATTACAACAGACAAAACGACACACTTGGGCAATAAAAAATGTTAATCAAGTAGAAACTCCGCGTCACATTATTGTAGGTTTCCAAACAGACCGAAAAAATAAAACTGTTAAAAATATGGCCCAATTTGATTCTTGCGATTTAAGAAATATTACACTTTATCTCAATTCCGAAAGATATCCCTATGATAATTTAAATCTGGAATTTGCCAGCAATCGATATGCGCAATTGTATGAAATGTTTGCAGGTTTTCAATCATCTTACTACGAGCATGACAATCAGCCTGTTCTTACGCCTGCACAATTCAAAAGTATAGCTCCGCTAGCCGTAATAGATTGTTCTAGACAAAATGAAACATTAAAAGGCGGTGCTGTAGATATTGGACTGGAATTCGAAACAAATACTGATATACCGAAAAACACTTCAGCTTACGCATTGATTTTATTCGATCGAAAAGTGAAATATAATCCTTTTACCAGTGACATAAAAATAGTTAGCTAGATACTAGTTCAACTAGTTGCAGATTGATTGTTCTTTCGACAACATTAGCGATGAAATTTATAGATATTCAAGGTTTTCAATATAAAAATAGCAACTTTATTTGCAAAGAAATAACTGTATATGATAGTGATACAAATGTTACAATCCATCGGATAGTAGAACCGCCGATACCGTACGAACACCTTTCAAATTCTCTAAAAGATCAAGTGATTTGGCTTACAACTAATTTGCACGGGTTAGAATGGAGCAATAATAATCAGCATGACACAATACCTTACGAAAAATTGTCTCTGTACATAGGAGAGATCATACAAAGCGGTGATTCCATATTTCTCAAAGGGTTAGATAAAAGAAGATGGTTTAAAAAACTGCTGATCGAAGAACAAAGTGATAATGTAAAATTTGTTGATTTACCAGCTTGCCCAAATATAAAACAATTAAAGATCTTGTATAATTATATTAATTTTTGTTCTCATCATATTGGTACACGGGTTCAATGTGCCATACAAAATGTTCACATTTTGCACAAGTGGTATAATCAAAACCATTAATCGCATCTGCTGTCTACTTGTTCAGACATGTTCAGACTTGTCCAGACATGTTCAGACTTGTCCAGACCTGTTATAGCTTACGCAAACACTTCCTGCAGCCGGTGTAAGGTAAGGGAAAATATTATATATAAGAATACTAATCATAGAAATATTAGTTTTACGATAACAATGACCGAAGACTGCTTCTCAAATCATAGTTGGGGTTTTGACTCATGGGCTGACGATCCGTGGAGCCAGGAAGAGGAGGAGGAGGTTATACCCTGGAGTGAGACTGAAGAAAATACTCCTCCTCCACCTCCTCCAATGGGACAACCACACTCCTGGTCGTCTAACATAACAAAGGTGGAGGGCTGCAGCTGTATAAATTGTGCCAACATTCAGGGGTGGTTAAGCCCAACACAAAATTTTGAGGGGTGCGCACCACTACAGCAACCCGAACTGGAACAGGTGTCACCATCACCACCACCACCCTCGTCACCACCTCCTTCGTTTCAAGCAACATATAGTTTTACACTTCCTGAACCAACACTGCCTCTAGATTTAAATCCCATAAAGATAGAAATTAGGTTAGGTAATAAACTTATACATGTAATTATTAAAGATTAAAATAAAAGACATTTTATTTTTAATATGTGTTTTATTTCATTAATATATACACCGTATTTATCTCATATGCAAAGCAAAACTTGACAAGGAGAGGGAGAATAAATGTACACTTAAATATATGCTTTATTCAATTAATATACATATTATTTATACATAAGCGAAACAGAACCTAACAATGTGTAAGTATCGATATAATCTTGAGGTGTTGTTGAAGGCCAGGGACCGGAACATGGACCGCTTCTCCAACCAACAGCTTCACCATTTTCAGCTTTTCTGATATTTTCCTGAAGCCAGTTAAAAATATCTGTGTGGTGACGTACAACGCTAGGCTGAAATATATAAGTTATATGGTTAGTATTTAAATATTCGAACACGTCTTCTATAAACTTGCTGTGGGCATAATAAGCAGCCTCAAAGACAGCATCATGAAGAAAATATGGATATTGCTGTTGCTCGTCAGTTGCAAATTCGATTCGAGAGCCAGATGATATTGTTTCAATAAGAAAATGCTGCTCGTAGGAAGTAATGTTCTGTAACGATAATTTTGAAAGGACTAAATTAAGATCTGTTTCAGTATTAATTTTCAACTCTCCTCTTCTTACTTCGTTAATAATTTCCCTAATAACATTAAAGACAGCTAACATAGTTTTTAAAATTTCATTTACGATAGCGGTTTCAACACTTTTAAAGTGCGTAGCCCAAATAAGAGTTTTGCTCGGTATAGCAATACCAATTTTGTGTAATATATACTTCAAAGTTTGCAAGTCGTTACGTCCTATAGCATTACGTAAATGGAAATTATAGATTTCTTTATTTTTAACATACAGATCTTTGTTCAACCACAGTATATTTGAATTTGACGGTAACATTTTGCAGACTGAGATATCTTAGAGAGAGCTGGTGTTTATAATGTGGTTGGTGGGCAGTAACCCCAAGGCAAAGTGTCAGTATACATACAGTTTACTATTCTTTTGTCATCATGTGGATCTAAAGCTTTTTTTCTTTGTTTTAAAGAAAATACGTTGTGGGTTTTTGATCTAATTGTTCTCTGATCGCAAAATACTGTTTCGTTATTAAACAGGCAGTCTTTGTAATCCTCAAATGTAATTCTATTCAAAGCAGCTCTGGTAATACCTTTAGCTTTCTTTGAAATTTTAAATTCTCCATTCTCAGCATCCTCTAATGTTTTGAAAGCATACAATTTTGCACGTAGACCAACAAATTCGGTAATGATTTTTCCGCTCATTTCGTCTTTCATTAGACCTATTACTTTTTTATTAACTTGTGGAAGGTTATATGGATTGTTCGGAGGATAATCGCTTGTATCAAATTTGTGAATATCTTCCCGTATAAAATCGTATATATTTGGAAGGGTAAAGTGATATATGAGACTATCTGTGTCTGTGTACAGCAGTTTTGCTTGATTACCCATCTTCTGTTTAATATAATTGTAATGAAAATCGTATATTAAAATTTTTTAAATATCTAGGATTGAAAATCCAACGAATATTGGCTTATTAAAAACTATTTCCAACTGATTTAATTCTATAAGTACCAAGTCTTTATCTAAAATAGTACAGCTGTGAAAATTTGGTTTTGATATGTATGCACTGGCTCCGTACCTACCTTCCCATTTAGAAATTAATTTTATTGTTTTGTATTTTCTAACATTTTCCATAGTTTTGCCAAATACAGCGTTATTCATAAGTTTATAAAAATCCTTTTCAAAATTATTTTTGGCGGCTTGTCTTAATTTTGTATTTAAATCTATGTATGGTTTAAGCCAAGCTGATTGCTTAAATTTTAATATTCTGTGAATTTTTACAATTTTCAGCCCTAAACTTACAGCTTGCTGCAGATTGCGATAATGTATTACGTAGTTTTCTTTTTTAAATAAAGTGGTTGTCAATTTTGATTGTTTGGATGTTGGTGGTGTATAATGGTCAGGGCATAGAGGAAAATCTTTGTGAAGTTCAAATAAATTTTGAGGATATTCTAAATCGACTTCATAAATATAACCTGTTTCAGAATCTGCCGGAGTATTTAAATGATCAATTTTAGGAATATCTAAATCATTTACCCATTCAAACCCTCCATACGGTAGATATTCAGACATCCCGGCTCCGTACATGTTATTAATATCTAAATATAGGATATACGATTCAAGATCGGCTTCTACGAATTTTTCACCCATATATCGATTATTAGCTTTAGCATATCGATTCGAACACTGTGCTAACCCTCCTCTAATACCCCTCTCTATGAACAACAGTTGATCTACATCTGTCAACAGCTCAAGTTTAACTTTAGTAGTTTTTAACATTGCCTGAAATGCCAATCCTGGTGCTGTGTAAAAATGTAGAGCATCTAATCCATACGTTTTCATACAATTCTCTCTAAAATTCTCAAACACATCAGCTAAGAGTAGAACATCAACTGTAAGGTACATATCAGCATACTGACCTAGAGTTTGCATATTAAATGTGTTCCAAACACGCAGTGCATGTTCATAATTTTCATCTGAAATGGCTGTTCCATGCAGCTGACTAAAAAATTGCGTTTTGTCAGGAAGACTTTTATCATTCAACTTTTCAAAATTGTCTAGGTAGTCGTATGGAAAGATACCCTTACGTAGTAGTAATTCAAATTCTTCTTGGCTCTTGCAAAATTTGCGTGTAATAGTTTTTAAATTGTTCGGTAAATTTAATGACAATTGTTCTAAACTGCTAGCCATAAATCGAAATGAGTCTAAAAATCTGAAATCAATATTTGTACCATCCACATGCTTCGTAAATGATATAAATTTTTCCTTATTTATAGGCAACAATTTAATATCTCCCATAATCAGTTTTGCCAATGGTTTTATAATAAAATGAGCGTCATAACCACTGAGATTATGAAAGAGAACGGGAATATAATGTGCATCTTTATAGTTAAGATTACAGTGTTGATGAGCACTACCTCTATACTCACCTGTCTGATGATTGTGATCACGTACACGCACGTCTTTATCGGTGAAAGGTTGTTTACAAATGTAACAGCATACCGATTTTTGAAATGAATCGTTTTCCTGCTGGCTAATATCCATAGGCTCTATAGTTGACAATATATTATTTACTTGATACGCTATAGATTGTAATTCTTTTACAAACCATTCCATACAGTCAGCACCACGATATATATTAAATCGAGATAAACTATCGTCATATGAACATTTTAAATAATATGCAACACTAAATGGAACATGTTTTTGATAAACCCCTGCAACGTTCTGTTCTTTTTCTAAAACACACTCCACGTCCGCGTGTATTGAAAATGGTACTTTTTCCTGGTATTTATAGTCTTTAAATTCTATTTTTGTACCTTCTTCGGGCATTTTAATTTTGGTTTCATTTACACTATTACAATTTCTAATATGTCTTAAATGTGATTCTTTAGTTACGAAATGATTTAAGCATGTATCGCATACAAAAGTTTGTGTTTTTCTCTTATGCATTTGAGTTGTAACCAATCTCGATAAGTTTCTTATCCAACAGAAATGGAACTGTCCCTCATCGTTGGATATCATTAGTAAATGTATAGCATCTTTATTAATTTGAGTATTTTTACTAATATAGATGGGCAATACTGAATTTTTACCAAATTTGTTTTTTCTTTCTAATGTATATACATTTATACGTAAATCATTCATTGTCTCAAATTTTGATATATCTTTTAATTTCATTGGAAATTCTAGCCCCGAGTACTTTAAAACTTTACTGAAATGTGGATATGAAGATGTTCTATAAGAATGCCCATTTGCAGGACGTAATGCAGAAACTACAGACCACAAAAAACAATATTCGTCATCATTTTTTACGTTAATCACAGCCTTTTTATTTTTAATATCTTTGGGTAACTCAATATATTTACCTACTGTTAATGGTGTGTAGTGATTTAAATTTACTTTTAAATGTAATATCTCAAGCAAACTCCAACCTGAATCACGTTCTTGAAAATCTTCTAATTTCGTCAACAACTTATTCTCAACATTAGTCGCATACCACTCTTTTAAATTGGTGCCAGAATCAATTTTTTTATTTTTAGTACCAAACGTTTTTAAATCTATCTCGCCACTACTAGGTTTTATAAAATATGCACTAAATATTACGTTAGCTTTAAGCATTAACTTATCTTTTATAATTTGTTTCACTTTTATTGAGAAACTTCTGTATGCTTTTGCAAGAAATTCTTGTGGTTCCTTATAACCTAAATTTACAATCATACCTGTTCTTATTCTACTGTTAAAACAAGATTCTACATCTTCCCATATCAACTTGTTCTTTTGCTGCTGCTGCTGCTGACCACTCCCTACACCCGCCCCCTTCTTCGCTAATTTTGCTTTTAAATTTCGCAATAATTGCCGTTGCCCCTTTAACAAACTTAAATTTGCCTGAATGGATTTTCATTTTTAAAACTATGCTTACGTATAAATCTACTAACAGTTAAAATGGTTTTATTTACATGTTTAATCAAGGTCTCAGCTTCATCACTATATTTTACAATCGCTATCGCGTCTCTGATGGTTTTTATTGAGTTCGAACTTAATTCGGTAACGCTGTCTGTTGTAGACATGTTCGCGCGCGTGCAGTTGTAATACTAACTATTGCAGACAGCCGAGCCGCGCTATTTATTCATCGTCGCAGCTGATAATGGAGGCCTGCGTCAGCAAAAATTCAAACAAAGGCAGCATTCAATTTAGCAGTTGTGTAGATTTTCCTCAAACAATGGGTTCCTTTGTTCAATTTTTAACAGCTTTGCACATTTCTCAAACATGTCTGGACATGTCTGAAGCTTGTTTATCTGATAATGGCGGTCTGCAAAAATTCCTCCAGACAACAAAGACTTCATTGTTCAATTATCATGCAGATTTCTCAAACAATGGCTTTCATTGTTGAATTTTTACCAGCTTTGCACATTTTAATCTCCAGACAACAATGGCTTCATTGTCCAATTTCGTGCTGATTTTAAAACAATTTATGCCATTGTTCTATTTACCAGCTTTGCACATTTTAATCTCCAGACAACAATACCTTCATTGTTCTCGAATTTCGTGTCGACTTTAAAACAATGGATGCCATTGTTCTACAACATCCTGCAAGAATAGGCATGTCTGTCAGACGATGACTCACATCCGGTCGAGCCTGAGAAAATGTTGATAGCTTCTGATTTACTGATAACATCCTGCAAGAATGAACATGTCTGCATCCCAGACGCTCGAGCGTGGGAAAATTTCAAAAACTACACTTTTTACCCAAAAAATTCCCGGAAGTGGCCGAGGTCAATGACCCCGACTAGGCCAATAACTCCGACCTTGACCTAGGCTAGATCCGTGACCTAGAAAAAATTCTCGGAAGTGGCCGAGGTCAATGACCCGACTAGGCCACGCCCACCGGCTAGGCCTGTGACCTTGACCTCGGCTAGGCCCGTGACCTTGAAAAAAGTTCAAGGTCAAATGTGGCCCAGAACCCCTCTAGGTACTCTACTGACATGACATCAAAACAGTAGTCCCTAAGGTTAAACATATTATCAATCCTAATTTATTTTATATATATATATATATATTGCTATGATTATAGACTTATGTTCGTTTAATAATAATGGTTTTAACCTTAATAAAAAGGAATAGCATGTATCTCAACTCAGGGGTAGGTTCTGAAATATCAAGTAATCTAATTGTAATTTGAATTATGTTAAAACTTCAATAAATTTGACATTTATGTCAATTGCAATTGCTTGTGCAGACAACTAATCAAGATCCTTTACAAATTATATAAAATTCATAAATCAATTCGTAAGTATGACTTTCTTTGTCTTAATGAACCAATTTTAAATGTTCTTTGTTACAGATAACATTAGCAAGTATTTATTATTAACTAACCTGCAACGCTCAAACTTCCAAGTAGCTTGAACCAGCCTGCCTTCTTCAGTTCTATCTGTAAATAAACACTAATCACCTCACTTGTAAACTCGCTGCATCCATCACGTTGTCGACTCAAACTGTCCAACTGTGAGTAGCCTCAAAATAATCTTGTTGTTTAACAATCCAAATCCTCATGTATGTTCCCTCAGTCGTCAGGAAGTTGATCTCCGTTCAATGGGACCCAGTCTGTTGTGACAAAACTCCAAACAGCAACCTCGTCCTAAGCTGGAAGATGACAGTTCTCCACCAAGTCCAAACACCCTCCGGCGCAGCACACAGAAACTCCAAGCAGCGTCAACACTCCCAAAAGAACGTCCAATCGCCAATCCTTTGTATTAAAATTCCAATCAATTATATCCAAATCGTTACTCTTACTGATGTTTTATTATATAGTTCCAATTAATAATCTTGATCCTCCATTCTTGCTATATTTTATCTTTATATTTACTTGCACTCCTGTAGTTATACCATGTAAAATTCATTTACATTGTCGAGTTATATTTTCACTTCAGTACCACGTAACTTTCATGTATAGTCCATTTATCATGCCAAAATAGTTCTTAGATAAATAGGACTAGAGTATATTAAAGTTTATTAGTCGAAAAATACTTTACATTTCAGTTTTCAAGTTTGTTTATTTAATAATCCCCAAAAACATATTTTTCTATCTCTTGACTACCATTATTTAAATTGAATGCCACACTCTAGACATTTTATATTAGGACTTTGATTCATTATCCTGCAACATTAAGTTGTTTGCATTATAATATTTCCTAGCCTTTTTCAATGATTACTATACGAATACTATTCCATTCTTTGCACTTAATTTTCGATATATTTAAATTATTTTCTCTCTCTATGTACCATAGCAATATATACAATTTGCGATAACTTACACGTACAAGATCATATTGTACTACCTTTCAAATTAACAATAAGGTACACTTGCAATATAAAATAGTAAAAACATAAAATTAGTTTCGCTGATAAGCAGTTCAATCAACCACAAAAAGCGAAATGCAATGATAGAAACACACCCGACCATATAATGAAACGGCCTGCATAGCCCATGTTGGAACTAATTATTTTTCCCTTTCTTATTACTAGCTAGTTCAACAGCAATAAGATCTTTTTGGTTTTGTTAACCTCAACCCATAGCTACAGAAAGCCATTGTTGAAATATACCCAGAAGTTAACTTGAAGTGATGCTAAGCCGTAAGTTGGAACTACAAAGAAGTATTCGAATAAAAAGCCACTCTGCTTACACGCAAACGGACAACACAGATATATTTCCTATAAACGCCAATAGTAAATAATACAACCATTAAATATTGAAACCAAACGCCGATAACTATTTATACGAAAAGTAATATTCAACTACTCGCAAAAACTGTTGCTACTACAAATTCATATTAACAATAATGAAATCACACATCCAGCAGCTGATTTTACTCGCTCAAGTGCAAGCGCACAGAGCAATAATGTTAAATCATGCCCAGATTGCTGCTTGAATAACGTACTAATGCTGATACCTGGTTGTGAAGATGTTCAAGGGCAGGCGAACTATACCTTTTCAACTTCAAATTGGGACTAATCAATTTCAAAATGAGAATAAACAATTTCAAAATGAAATAAACAATTTCAATTTGAGAATAAACAACTTCAAATTGGGACTAATCAACTTCAAATTGAGAAAAGCTTTTTGTTAACGGTAGTCTTTGGAAAATGACAATTACATGGTTGTGACAGGACGGAACTAATTATTGTTAGTTGTTTCTGGTGTTCCATCCTGTCACAAACATGTAATTGTCATTTTACAAAGACTGCCGTTAACAAAAAGCTTTTCTCAATTTGAAGATGATTAGTCCCAATTTGAAGTTGTTTATTCTCAAATTGAAATTGTTTATTTCATTTTGAAATTGTTTATTCCCATTTTGAAATTGATTAGTCCCAATTTGAAGTTGAAAAGGTATAGAAAACGTGCGCGTACGCACTTTGGGATCACTGTGCCATCCAACGCCTGCTTTGCAGTGCAATATCTGCAGAACTTCAAAACCCTATTTGCAGCTAACCCGGCCCCTATTACAAGGCTTCTCCCTTTTCGGATTTGCTAAAAAAACAGAAAATCTTACTTTTAGTTGGCGCTAAACCATCTTCAAAACTAGATCGCCCGGCATGCACTTTTGCCCGCTAACAACAAAACACCCTCGATCGGCTTGCTCCAGCTATCTTCTGACGCAGATTTTGCCCGCTCACGTTCATGCGCAGTCTAAGCATATAGATTAGCGCGGCAGACGCCAACTCATCGGAGCAGTATTTACAAACGCATTTACTTTCTCTCACGTTGCTAATAGTATATTGTGTATTAACAAGCCAAAGTTGGTTATTTCCAATTGAAAGAGAATGCTGCAATCTTCCGAAATCGGCAATTACACTTTTCGCTTGAAATACACAACATATTATTTTCTAAAATGAGCAAAAATTATGTGATCTAATAACTAAAAATATAAATCTTCAATTTCACCAATGCTTATTCTCTTCTTAAGCAGCGAACGAAAAAATACTTTGGCCGTAGTAACGAGTGGAAAACCACTTTGGCGCCCGCACCCAGAAAACGTCAACTTTGCGTTAACGAAAGCGAGCGCAAAAGCCTACTTTTTATAGCAGTTGTAGAAGAAACTAATTGTTAAACTCTACGAACCAACGATAAATAATACACATATATAATCCAGCTGAATTGAAATGCTGCTGTCAATACACGCAGATTTTGACTTGGCGCTCTGAATCACCAAGGGTCACCAAGGGGGAACGACAGTTGCGGGGTCAAAGACGGAAGCAAAATAAACAGCTTTGAGGTTACCGACAGCGAAAGTTGGGTGATTCTATACAGGAGGGGTAAAAGGTAAAGGTTCAAGATCATTTCAATTTTCCCAATGGGGACGGGCTGCTATAGGGACCTTTGGTCCCCCTTCAGCCAAGAACGGGAATTATAGGATGGGCGAGAGAAAGGAGGTGTGGAGAATAGAAGACGGTAAAGCATTGACAGCGGCAGTTCAAAGATCTTCTACGAACAATAAGCGTGAATCTACACGCTGTAAACTGAAGGTTTCTCCAGGACTTCGTCGTAGGGTTGCAAAGCGACAGATTAATATACAGGGTGTGAAGCGTTGGATGACATGCAAAGCTTAATTGGACGAAAGTGGGTATTTGTGTGAATTTTGTGAATTTGTGAAGCTCATATCAGGACGGGACTCAAAATTTTACATTTGTAAACTATAATTTGGGGAGCTGAATAGCTTATATAGTTAGATAACACACCATACCTAACCTTGTTGACCTGAAATCTTGCCACAAAAGGCCAACAGCGGTTGGAATCTTCAAATCGACCTAACAGTATATTAATTAATACAGTGGGTCTACAGACCTAATCTAGGCTAGCAGTATAAAAGTTTTCACCTGCTGATTAACAACGTCAAGATAACAAATAAGGAAATACGTCTTAATGTATATGTAATACTATACAAATTACTTTTGAGTTGGAAGCTTCACATCTCTCAACTAATTGTGTAAAAGTCAGTCACAATGCGTTTTCTACCCACATTTCCTAATATATATCCTTCTCAATGTTATTTAAAGCAACATTTTACATTGAAAAAATTATTTGTTTTCAAATAGATGCATCTCGTAATTAAACTACTAATATCGAAATTACTAGAGGAATAGGAAGGCAATCCAATTTTTCTATCCGATCAACTTAATTATGTCTATTTCTACATAGTTGCGTACGAAAGTAAGACTAATTGCATCTAAGTAATCTTTAAACTGTTATCTCCAGGCTACCTTACAGAAGGATCTCTAGTTTTTCTTTTCTGCAGAAGGTTCCTGAGCCATGATTCAGCCATTTTGAGCTCAGGTCAAGGCTTGCTAATCCTGACAATATTAATCTAATAGGTAATTATTATTCCTCAATCATGTGCTTGCTGGATTAAGTACAAGTTTTCGTTAGTCTACTGGTCGTTGCAGTTCAAAAATAAAATAATGTATTTGCCATTTATTAGTTACTATACATGATAAAGGATAAAAGATACTAGTATTTCATCAATTTTCACTGATGTACAAATCTTGTCAAAGATTTAATAGTTTCGAACGCCGAAAGTAATACTCTAAATGCAACTTCAGCAACACAAAGCCGCATTGTTGACTTCAAAGTTAAGCACTGAACAAATGAGGCTTGTAACATAATTCACCTTACATAAAACGATCAAAGCGTCTCGAACTGCGTCTACTAAGGCAGATTTGCAGCGCCAACAGGCGTAGATGCGCTTCTGATTATTCAATCTCGATTCGAACTCGAACGCCTATAACAAAACGCTCTCCGAAAACCGCGCATTATTTAGTAAAGATGCGGTTATGTAAATACGCATTCGGGAAGACGAAGACGCTGGGGAAGATTCGGGAGGATATTGCTAATACCGGGCAGGGGTGGTTCGCAGGGGATGTGTGGGGCTCGAAGAGACGTGTTCATATCCGCAAAGGTCCTGCTTAGCATACCTAGCGCGCCCTACCTCAATCTACAAGCTTAAATATGCACCATCAGAAATCGATCCCGATGCACGTAGAGCTTAAGAATATATAAAATATAATTTCGACCGCTAGGCTCGGGGGAAGCGAAATGGGGTAGAGCCTCCCAGAACTGGCAATCGCCTCCACCTGGACAAGATTTGTATTTCTGTTGTATCGTAGTATGTGTGAATTGGAAATAATTAAGTAAATATATTTTGATATAATAATATTGGATGCCACATCAGTGATTATTAATTTCAAAATGTATGACAATATCTAAAGCCAGTTAAGATGAAGGCTAGAAATCGAAGTAAGTGTAATGGAGAATGTTATATCTTTTACCTGAGAGGAAAGGTGTCTACTGAACGAAATTTTGTTAAGGAGGTACAACGACAGACACTTAAGCTGCAAGATTATGATGCTACTTAAAGCTATTCTTTGGAGAAATAAGCATATTGGGATGGAAAAAAAAGTGAGGTGATGTAAAACCGTGACACTAGAGCTAACACGGCTACAGAAAAAAAACTTATGAGAACGACATAAATAATTATACACTTTAAAGTCAATAACTGGTTCAATATCGCACTGAAAAGCAAATTACGCAACTAAAAAATTAAAAGACAATTTGGAATACAACGTAGCCGTCAGTTTATACAAGACAGAAGAAAGCAATGGAATAAGCACGTAGGAAGTATGCATGGTAATAGATTGCCCAAAATAGTAAAAGACATCAGAAAAAAAAATTAACCAAGGGTCTGTATAAATGCCTGATATTACTACCAATGAAGCAAGACTTGCCTTAAGTAAGATTGTAACGTTAGCGCCAGCGCAAATTAGTATTTCTATGTATAATACTGCGTTAAAATTGGTACATTGTTTAAGTATTTCGTGTACGCGAATTGAAGGCAAATCAAACCGACCCAGCAATGCACGGCGACGCTTAGAGCAGAGTTTCGTGCAATTCCTAGAAAATAACCCCGATAAAGAGGACCACACAGGTATAAGACCAAGGCACCTGAACTGCTAAAGGTACTTCGACTCAGCGACCAGTTCAGCCCAGTTCTAACAGGAAAATCTGCCAGTCCTCAGGGCTTAGCCGAAGCCTCTAGTCTGAAACTTAGACTTGACCGGAGAAACCGTAAAGTTACTTGAGCCTCGAGACCCACCTAGAAAGCCTTCTAAAAACCTCTGACTCCAAACTTTAAATCTCCTGGAATATTTGTATGGTTTGTTGATCTCAGCACCTGCACATACTGCCCTCAAACATATCTCGGGGTAGGGTTTGCGGCTTGTTAATCTCAGCACGTTTTACGACCACCATAATAACCCTGTAATGATTGCATGAATTGCTCGGGAAATTTGGTATTTTAATTTTTAAGTGTTTATTTCGTTTCAAACTGGTTACCTCAGGTAACGCTCAAATGTTTGTTGTATTCAAATGTATGATTATAAGGATAACACAATGTAAAGAAAAATAACTCGTATACTCTGTTTGTATATATACAAAATAATTCGTAATTAATAAAATGTTGTACATAAGTATAAATAAAACTCCTTCTGGTCTTTTGTGTTCCATGTCTCTGACAAGATTGCAACCCAAATATCACCTTAGTTTAACTCGGTTGCTCAGCCTGGACCCTCTCAAAGAAAGTTTGAATAAAGTAGAAATGAGTGCACGTTGGTTTAAATGAGGTAACTCCGTCAATCTAAAAACGGATCTAAAATAAGCTGTATCAATGAGATGACACGGTTTGGAACTCCAGGAATAACTGAAACCGAGCATGTTCCTCTGAAACGAAGTCAGTCTTTTCACGACTTGGTTTTGTGGAAGTCGCTGAAAAATTGCTTACGCTGTTCAAGGTGCCGACCAGCAATGTGCGAGCTGCGTTTAGTGAACTATCAGCATGGCGTCGTTGAACTAACAATGCTGTTACTACAGGGACGGTAGTGTTTTAATACGTTTTTAAGCTATAATAACCTTGGTAAATCCGGTTATTTCTGGTCAACGTAATAGACGTCGGGTGTAAGGTTTAAGTTAACAGGGTATCCTACGAGACGGGATGTCGTCACATGGCAGAACTTTGTCAGATCCAGGTTAGTTGAAGGAGTTCTACGAAACAGGTTACCGTTACAAGGCCAAACTGCGTGAGGTTCAGGTTCAGAAGGATGCCCTATGAGACAGGTTTCTGTCATAAGATAGAGCTAAGTCAGGAAAGCATTAGGAGAGGAGAGAGTTTAGAGACTCAAGTCTCAAGACTCATCTGATTGAAATGGATGCGGAAGTTTCTTTTATACTTTTTGTTCCGCGTTATCGGTGCAGCTGCTCAAGATACAATTAAGTAAAGGCGGACGGTGCGTGCTTGTACGAGACTCAGCGCACCGCTGGTGGACGTCTTCTTATCTTCTGTTCGAGCGTTGGGACGATGTAACCGCAGATTGTGACGGAATAAGAGCGTACAAATTTCTGGCAAACATGCAAATTTCTGAGTGATAACGGCCCTCCAGGAGGATGGTATCATCAATGCTGTCAAAATTTGCTCCATTACGTAGAATAATGCTGAATGACAGTAAACTTGCCTGAGTTCTTTATTGACGTTAAATTCAATTAAAACTGTGTTGCCTAGTTTGATATCTATGTTTGTGAAGACGTTTTTTCTCAGAGCGTGTTCGCTCTCTTAATACCCCTTAGTTTGGTAGTGACACACCCACGGTGATCGTTTTCTTTGCCATATGAGGGATGTATTCTTTGTGCGAAATTTTCATTTCATTGAAGCTATTAGAAGATATATTTGTTTTTAGAAATTTCTACACGTTTATTTCTCCGTAAATTCTGCTAAAACTTCTGAAAAGAATCCGTTTCGAAAATGGTGATCGCCCGAATCGTAACAATGCGTTTCGAGGGCCTCACCAGCACCACCTTCAGGCTTCCCAGAGAAATTAGAACCCGCTATCAATCACGGCCCGCAAAAAGCGGTCTCGACGAGATGCGCATAAAACTAAGTGGTAATCTATGTTTTGGCGAATATCGGGTTGTTTACGCCCAGTGAGATGACAAAGTGAACACATAACTGTCACGAGATTTTTTCTCGATCCATGTTTCCCTTCCTATATAATGTGATTATAGCAGCGGTCGGCCGAGAAATGCGGGAATCAGGGCCTTTCATAAGCTCGCCCGCCATAAGAAATGCATGCTCGAAAATATTGTTTCGCGAATATATTTGATCAAGGGGGCGCCCGCGGGAACGATATTCGCAGAATCTGTCTGATTTATTTATTGATAAATAAGATTTGCAGTTATATTGGAAGCTAAAAGGCCGGACCCGCTCAGCCTCGAGGTGTTATCTATCGCCTTTGCTACATTTAACAAAGAATAGCTTTTCCCTTTAGAAGTTTATCGACATTTTAGGCTTTGGCCAGAATTTTTAAAGTGCCGTCATGCTGCAGCGATTTTTCTTTTAAAGCTCGTAAGATTAAAAATAATGAAAAGCAGCCTGGTTGCCTATTTGATACCAAAATCGGTTACGGCGCATTACAAATGAACACGTTCTTAAAGCGTATGGTACAAATATTATACCTTTGAGTTCAGTAATATAAACTGTAGATATTATCCGAACTACAAAAACCTGTGGCAAAAGAATAACTTGAGATGTCTAATAAACGTTCGAAAACAAAACAGCCAAATATATCTAAATACTAATTCATCTACAACAATTCATATGAGTAAATTGGAATTCATTTGCAACAAAATAGTCAAAAGTAATATTAAAACGTCAGTTTCATAAATAAATGACACATCAAACATTATATTAATTATTGTACTTAGTTTAGGCACATGTTCCTTAATTTTTAGTTTCTTAAACAGTTGAGTAAATAATTTAAAAAATATATTTATTGTTAATATAACTCTAAAAGCTGAATAAGTGTAGATGAATAACTAAAGAACGCAATTAATAGGCAAAGTATACGTGTAACAAAGATTAAAAGAATAATTAACAAAAGATTCACGCAATACAATAAAATCGAAAACATGGTATAACAGCAAAGCTTCGAGTATGCAATGAAAAAATATGAGATATCTTAATACAAAAGTTGTAGAAACAAATGCAAGGACAAATAGAGAAAAACCAGGATATGTAATTATAGGAGGAGATCTGAATGAAAGCGAAAGTAAGATCTTTCTTTAATCACTATATAGAAAATCGGTTTGAGTGTCTTGATTTTAAGAAGCAAAACTGTTAACTCCCAACCAGCATGAGGTAACTTTTATTGCCCCCCCCCCCCCCCCATATGTGTTTATATCACCATGGATACCACACCAAAAGCTTTGCAACTATGTTTACTTCATACGATGAAAACAATGAATACCTTTGCTCCCTAGTTACTAGATACTAGAACTATTAAAAAAAATACAAAAATGTGATAGAAGACTTGGGGCATTTAAAGAGACCAGATTGTTTCTTCGCGCTGCCAAATTAGACCAACGCCCAAAGGTGTATTCACTGCGAAGCTCTAAATGAACGGACGGAGCCAAGGTTTTGAAATTTCCAAAAGGCATCCGCTTAATCCGCGAGTCGTAAAAACAGCCAGTTAAAATACCAACTGTAAACATCTTCGACTCAGTGACGTCGTCTATTGTAGCATCCGACTTCCACTATAGGTCAACTCCTTTTGGCGCCGTTCAGAAGCCTGCTACCAGGTGTAAAATTAAGAATTGGCATTCTTAAATACAAAACAAATGTTTACCGTTTGCAAACAGTGAAATTAGCGAATTGCATCACATTGCACCCTCTCGCATTCCAAACCAGGGGACAAATTTTGGGTTCGGTCTAAAACTATCGTGGCTACTTGTGACGTAAAACGTCAGCTAGTTGCTTGAGTATCGGATTAATTAGCGAGACTCCCGTGCCGGACCGAATTTATATTCAGTTGAATGTTCGCGTAGAAATGACAGTTGTATTTTCTATTTAATATTGTTTAAATATAAGTGTATATTACTCATAGTACTTTCAGTTTTGTTTGGCAGGTAAATACGAGCCGCACTAATGAGACAGGTAATTTTTTATGATATCAGTTGACACCATTTTGTTTAGAAATGGGCATTTATTTTAGGATTCAGTCCTATTTGCTTTATTGTGGTATTTGTATGTATTTAAAGCCAATATAGTGCTGTGGATACAACACCATTGTGACCATTTCAGTCAACGATACAGGCAAAATTAAGAATTACTATAAGGTTGCATTTAAACTAGCACGTGGCGTGACTTGAAAAAGACTTTGAATCATCACTCTTTATAAGCTAGAAAGGGTATACATAGGCAAAACCTTTTTGGCAAACCGAAGGAGACAAATGTTGAGTTTTTCCACATTTCGATCATGGAAATTAATATGATCGGAAAACTTTCTCTCAAGGCTAACAATTAAACTGAGGTGGACAGTTGTGTATAGTCAATAATCAACTAAAAAGGCAAAGGTTTAGGGTCATTTCAATTTCCCCAACTGGAGACGGGCTGCTATAGGGACTTTGTGTCTTTCTCCAGCCAAAAACGGGGATTATAAGATGGGTGAGTGAAAAGAGGGGTGGAGAATGGAAGAGAGGCAAGGAAAGGTGGAAAAGCACTGCTCCAGCGTTCGCCTCAGCGAAGGTATTCTGTTGATTCAGGAAAACCACCTAAAAACCTGAATTAGAGCAGACGGCCACAGGTATCGAACCCGCGACTTCCCGAACGCTAAGCAGACGTGGTAACCACAAGTCTACAGAGCTCGGTAAAAGAAAATAAAAAATAAACAAAAAAATTAAAAATTTATACTATTGCTGGTTTAAACGCTATAGTAGCTCTTAAAAATACAACAAACATCATATTTGACTATTCAAATATCTGGCCTAGCTTATAATGCGACATAAAAGTGTAGATAATAAAAGAACCAACCTTGTTAATGGTCCGATGAGACTCAAATTGCAATAAACGTAGCTCTAATTTTAAAGTTGTTTTTCATGGGTGTAGGTCCTGTTGTATTCTTCCGATGATCTGAAAATTTCATTTGTATTAAAATATGGTACAGATCTTTGCAAAACATGGAAAAAGGAGTGAAATGAGATGCAAAAGCCATATTTGTAGTTATTACGACACCAAAGCTAGCAATAAACGCAAAATTTTTATTTTCCTGTCAAACGCTTTAGTACCTAATTGGTGTATTTAAGTATCTAAATTTATATGTATCTCTACAGAATGTTAGTAATAATTAGAGAATGAATAAGTTTTGTGTTAGTTATTTTAGAATTATGTAAAACATAAATTCGATACTTAAATATGACATGTCCGGGACCTAAGCTGGATTTAGCGTTTAATTGTGGAAATCAGTAAATTGTAAAAAGATATGAAAAATAAGAATTGTATGTAATTCAATTGCACATAAGGAACAAATATTGGGAAAGGGGGTTATCTCGTGTTAACCAATCACAGACGAAAGGAGAACAGCTTGTTGACGTAACATAGCAACCATTCAATTGTTTTAATAATCCTATAAATACAAGAGCATTTGCAAAAATAGGGAGGATTTATATTTTACCTTGCTAGACGAAGGTATGACGTAACATACAATATCTACATGAGCAGCCAACCGTAACGACTCCTGGGTATATAACCAGGAGCAAAAGGCACCAACATCAGTCTTTAGAAAACTTCTGAAGAAGCTGACAGCATGAGCAGCGAAACGTCAAGTTCAAATCGACGACCACGGCATAACCCGGAAGAACCTATCATTAACGGTCTTATTGTTGAAACATTTCGACTCTTTTGTGACATTATCCTGTATTTGTTGAGTTTTATTTTCGGCAAATGTAAAGCCTAACCTATGTGAAAATTATTACTTCCTTCTATTTCAAAATTAACACAAAAATAAACAAAATTTTATTTTTTTATAGTGCTCACTCTGTATATATTTGTATGAAATCGTACCGGTTTCATTTCAGGTATATACTATATAGTGTGTATGCAAAATCTCAACTTCCTCGGATAAATAGCTTTTGAGTTATACCGCCAACAGACAGACAGACAGACAGACAGACAGACAGGCAAACAGACAGACAGTCAGGCAGGCAGACAGCCAGACAGACGAAATTGAGAAAACCTGATTTTCGTCATCTAGGGACCCTGAAACGTGCAGATCTGAAGAAATCTCGGAAGGTGATTTTTTCGTGATTCACGCTGGGATTTGACAGGACAAAGCAGATACACACACAACAAGCAGGTGGTTGTTGACCATATGCAACAAGCTACTCACAAGGTTGTTGGTGCACCTAAGTAAGGACGTTTGTTCGTTCGACCACGGTTAAGCAACGAAGTACGTACAAAAATGCGAACTGTTTACTGAGCTAGTTTTCTATCGTAGAGTAACAAGTTACTAAATTATCCATGAAGAACTCCACGATATAGTTGTTTTTAGCTGTGGCACCCTGAGGGAGAGAAAGATTTGATTTAAAATAATAATTTATGTTGGGCCATTGAGCGAGGTGGCCTTTTATTTTTTTGTTTAAAAAAATTACACAATTATCATGCATAGATAAGTGTTTAATGAAACCAACTGGTAACTAATGAAAAAGCATAACTTTCATTTAATTAGCCAATAATACAGGTGGTTTATCAAAATCAATTCCACTATAATATATTTGTATTACATTGATTGTGAGCAGATTAACCTTTATTTGAGTCGAAGCTTTCAGTGTTTGGAGCTACATTGGGTCAACTTTCAAAGTTTTGTTGTATTGAGTATCCGTAACCTCTAGGGATGGTTGCGTGACGTGAAAATAATCTAATCACGCTGGTTTACTACGGGTACCGTCGTGAACCTAAGATTTGAAAATCAGGCACTACTGAAATTTTCCAAGGTGAGATTTATGTTTTCACTCTAAATTGTAACGAATTTTTTCTGCAACTAGGTAAAGTAAAAAATATTAAATGATTTTGAATGAGTGACACATTTTGTTAACACACTGTTCGTACAAATACTTACCTTTGACGTTTCTTGTTTAAAAAGCATTGCGACAACTGCATACATATGCAACCAAATAGAAAGTACCTTTAACTGCTAAGAAGTTCAGATACTTTTTCTACTACCCCAGCTAAAAGGAAGCCTTTTACAAATAACTTGTCGAGCTGAAAATTACATTATAAACCAGCGTGCTAAAAGAAAAAAATCAGCTGTTTACTTTTAGCACTAAACAACTGATTTTTAATTTACGTATTTTAAACTGGAAGTGAGGTTATAAAGTTATTTAACGTTTTCCGTTAGCGGAGGTAAAGTGTTTCAATTAATTAAGGCACAATTAATTAAGGCATCATGTAATAAATAAAATAAAAATGTTACTAGTTGGTCTTGACAACTAATTTCGACAACTACCGGCTGCAGAAATAGTCACCTCTACCGGCTACCTAGCCGCTGCCATTTTCATTACGACATAAACTATAATTGTCAAAATGTTAACTTTCTTTAAATTGGTATTTATGGATTAATAACAGAAAATTTAAGAAGTGGTAAAAGTGCTATTGCATTTGACATGTCATGAAACTCGTTCTACGGCTCCGATTCGTAATTTTCAGTCTCGTGCTATAAACCATCACTTTTAGCACATTTTTGTATCGGTAAGGGATGCGTCAACTCAATGGCATATTTTGGTATTCTAAAAGTAAAGACTTTTAAACGGTTGTCGAAAAACTTCTTTGGGAGATATCGGTATTTATCTCTTCTAAGTTGTTTTACTCACTTTTGATTTTTTATTTCCTGTTATGTTGATTATTCTGGCTACCAAATATATCACGTGTAAAGTATATTGCATTTTATAAGTTTTTAGTTTTATTTCAGTTTCTTTTCAGGTTTAAAATCTAAATCTGATTTTCAAATAAAAGTCACGGGTCAAGCTGTGAGTGGAGGGCCCCGCCGTGAACGTGAGTGAACGTGTGCGTGAGCATAAATAAACGTGCATTTTAAAGAAGCGTGAAACGCATCCATCTTTAGTAAGCTAAACTGGAGAACAAGATAAGAGTTTTCTTGTTATGACCTAAGTTAGCTGGGAATGAAAGGGCAAAGAATAAAAATTAAACACGACGGGCTACCAAGAGTTTCAGTAGAAGAAATTAAATAATAAGGGACAGAAAATTAAAGACTACAATAAACGATTTACTTGTCACAAACACATAGTTTTAGTAAAAGAACGTAACTAAATACAAACGTGCAATAGAGCACAGCAATGAGAGATCAATGAATCAGTAATACTAATAAAAAAATTCACAGCACTTTTCATGTAAATATAGCGGTTGCAGCAGACTGAAGTGGAGAAAGAATTTAGAACAAGATAGGGAAGGAAAAAATAGAATATGTAGCAGATTTGGCAAGGAATGATGAGGAAATAGCTTGAAGAAGGTTAAAAGTATATTACTTTAATCGGCAGAAAAGCTATATACTGCCTAGATTGTAAGGAACATAGAGCATAAGTGTTGTTCTCTGAATGACATTTTTGACAGTGGTCTATTATGATATGTTTTTCGGACGTTTCCACCGCCCTGGTGGCCTAGTGGTTAGAGTGGCAGACTAACGATCAGCGGTCCCGGGTTCAAACCCCGGGGGATATATGGATATATATTTTACAAATAAAAAACAAGATGGGAAGAAAAGCAAACAAACGTGTAATATTGAACTTGTTGCCTAGCTACCAAAGTAATTATTGCATTTTTCATCTCGGTTACTCTTCTGGCAAATAGCATTTTAACCTTTTCCGACTCATGGAATTGCATGTTCCGTACAACTTTAGGCAATCTGTATAACATACATACATAAAAAGTACAAAAAAACAATCACCGTGGTAGTACAATACTACTAAATAACAGGTCAAACTGAAAAGAAAAGCATGAAAAATTCTTGACAACCAAGAAAAGCTAAGATTATGAAGCCCATACGCAACGAAGACTCAAAGCTAAAAACTTCGTAACACAAGTAACATAGTACGTGAGAATAGCAATAATTGAAATGGGAAACGCCAAAAACAAGAAGAGATATTTCTACATAAATGAAAAGACTTAGTATAGAAGTAAAAGAAGATTACAGAAGAGTGGCAAAGAGCAACAGTTAATAAAAAAAAGTATACGAGAGTATTTTAAAATATAACGGTAATAATTGAACCAACATTAGAAGAAATACAAGCAAGCTTTAAGAAAAAACTGAAGTGAAACAGAGTGACTTAAAGTATAGCCGTATGAGTACGATTGATTTACAAGAGGCTTTTGACAGTGTTAAGAAAATAACATTTGGTAGATTAGAGAAAAGAAAATACCCTAAAACTCTAATACAGGCGGAAAGAAGTTTATATAAACTTGACAAAAAAATGCGGTTAGAATGAGAATTTTATACTGATAAATTTTTAATGGAGAATGGTGTGAGGCAGGGAGAATTAAACCCTTAATTATTTATCATAACGTCAAATGTACTGCCTAAAGCGGTTGACGATAAGGTGAAAGAAATCAGTAATGAATATAGAATTACAAATCCAGTTACTGTCAAAAAGTTTTTGTACACGGATGATTTGATATTACTCGCTATTACACCATGATAAGAACAAAATATGTAGAAGAGATGTATGAGATTATGGCGATATCTAACAACACAATAGATAAAAAAAGGTAAGGCTTGCCAAATTTTTGAGAGGTTTGGAAATTTCAAAAATGAAATGAGAATATTAAATGAGGAAGAATTAGAGTCGATAATTGAAAAAAGCAACTATTTTTATTTGGACATCTAAAAAGAAGCCGAAGCTATGGAAAACGGACGAGAAGACACGAAATAGGGGTAAGTGAAGGAAATCATGGAAGAATAAAATAGTTGAAAGATTGAGGAATGGGAAAAAAGAAGATGCTATATAGATAGCTGGAGAAAGAAAGCGACGGAAAAGATGTGCGGCAACAAATATCTCACAGTGACGAGGTGATATAGAAGAGTAATGGATTAAGGCCCTTTTTCATTCCAAGTAATAATAATAAAATATAAGAGTATTAACGAATACATTAGACATAATTGTAACAGTTTGCATTCTAATAGACAAAAATGAATCGAAATTACATCTTTTAAATGCACTACAATGGTCCAATAAATAACAAGTAAAAGCTATTGGTGGGAAGTAAAAAAAAATAAAATGTTACAAATTCAAGCGTGTTCAGGTTTTATATAAACAATTACACTTCTCAACTTGACCTTGCTCGCCTGAGTGTATTTCGAGTAACATTTTTATATATAGCAGATTCGTTTATAAGTTGACTTTAATTATTAGATTTCGTTAAAAGTGATTAAGTGAAGCGAGCGCCGCTGTTAGTTTAAGTGAACGCCGATTCGTATACGCACACCTCACGATGTAGAATATGAGCGAGGGTGTTTTCAACTGTCAATTAAAATTGAGCGCCCCTAATTTTTCCTAAGGCACTCCTAAAATAAAGAAGTACCAAAATCCTGTCCACTTCGTTGTTCAGCGACCAATAAGCTCAGTCACCTGACAAAAAAGTGGCCACGTTTTCCAGTAACGCCTGTGGGGTATAAAACCAAGTTATTACGCGACTATTATCTGTATAATTACCAATTACTATTTGAAATTTTGCAATCAACTCAAGCAATGGAACTGGAGCAGCTCTGTGTGAATCACTGAAGCCAGCACGTGTACAATATTTTTTATTGTTTCTCTGCGCCAGTTAAATGTAACTGCGAAGTAGAGAATCAGAATAAATTTGTTGTAGAAGCAGCAATTCGCTTTGTCATTTAATACATCGTTTTACAAATAATTAACGAAGAAGAGCTGATTTAAATTTACTTAGGAGCAATATTTCACGATTATATCTGCTGGAAATACGTTATACATGAAATAGATTTCAAAAGACAATGATCTCTCAAATAAGGCCGCAGTATGATATGGAAGCGAAATTAAACCCCAAAAAAGAGTTGTAATGTTATGAATGTCAGTTTTAAATGTAAATTTGTTGAATGGGTATGGAGATGCTTTAAACAAAAACAATTTATAATAAAGGCACAAGCATTGGAATCTACGTTTATTATACATACGTATTTCACTAACCAATATTCGACAGTGTGTGGAAATGTGTTCATATTTTCTAATACCGTAAATACACTTTAACAAGTATTCCGAACTCTCTGAATTACTATGGCTGTCAGCGCATCTATAGAAGCATGATACACGGGGACACAAAGTCAAGTTGTGATAGCACATTAATCTTACATAATTTTTTCTAATTTTATATTTAAGTTCCTACGATGAGGACACATTTTTCGTAAATACGAGTAAGCTTGAAATATATTGCTATGATCATGACTTGCTACGGTGCACTTTATATTACCATTGATAATTAATTATTTGTTCGATAAATAACAGATACCTATTATCCCCCAGAATTCATTTCGATACCTGCCTTAAGCATTAATAAATGATTTATTATTGGCACTCATAGCGAAGTTTCTACAAGCAAGCAATTTTATGAGGCTCTCATCCAGGGTTAAAAAAATAGTCCGTTCAGTTTCGTGAATTTATGGAAGCACATTATATAAATTAAGTGAGTGTCGAATATGGAAAGCTTTGTTTTAATCATCAACCTTTCCAATTCCCATTCATATCAGTTTAATAGGATTGTAAAGCTCAACAATTACAGTAAAATATTTTGCGAGCCAAAATGAGCACATAACACACAATAAACACATTATTCTTTTTCACTCTCCGCCACTGGATTGAATGACCTGTTTAAAATTGGAACCGTGCGTCGCTGTTGATGTATCCGCCGCACAATGTCCGCCCTTGAAACTCATCTCGAGACCAATCCTTGTAAAAAAACCGCTTAAATTGCCCCAAAACAGACCACACCGGCCATCAAACTTGAATATTTAACACAAAAAACAATTAACTGTTTATTTTTACGTCAGTGGCAGGTTGAAGAAATACAATTACAAATACATCACACAACAACAGGTTGAGCTAAATTTGAACTCGCCACGAACAGGGGTTTCAAGTTCGATTAAATTGAAAGTCCTGGAAAATTTCCTGCGGGTTCTATTTACACCCTCGGATAAGAAAAGAAAACTACTGCTAGGATTTGGTTTAAATTTACGTGAATATTTTAGCAATTGTTTATTGATGCATGAATGTTAATAAACAAAAGAATATCGCAGCTTGGTAAAAATAGATCAGTTAATTACATAAAACCTTAATTCAAATCGTAAAACTAAATGCACATTCAGCTTTCTTAGCACTCGTGTCATGCGAAATGTTTTTAGCATAACCAGAGCTTTGCTCCAAGTTAAAACTCAGATATACTTCCGGAAAGCTGTCCCTACACCATGCTGCACCTACGTGGGTGTTATTTACAAGGGGGCAAATCTCGGATCAGCTCTGAATTCAGCTTCTAGCGGACAGTGGCGGTGGTTTGACACGGTTATATGCACTTACTGAACCGCAGTTATACCACATGTTTCGTTTTTTATCGGAACTTGAACACGCAATAAGCCGAACATTGAATCGCACAAAACTTTGCCCAAATCTGTTATGTTGTACCTTTTAGAACTAACATAAGTTATCTTATTCGTCTTGCTGGCTATTTGTGTGGCAAAACTGGGATACCCAAGGGAAATAAAGCTTATTATTGCCAAATATAACCTCAAATTCTTCCGGAAACCATTATGTGGGGTGCAATTAGCATGTATTTTTTATTACTATGAGTTAATTGCTCATTAAGAAGAAGAGTTTTCTACACCTTACATTTAAATAAACGTATGCCCTAAATTTGATTCTATACAACTAATCGATAAATGTTAGTGTTGTTGATTATTCTTGGAAAATAAACTTTGTTAGTTACTTTAATTGCAAAAATATTCAACGTACAAGCGAATATCACAGCAATAATATTTGATCATGATAACAAAACATATTTGCCAAAATGAATCTTAGAGAAATTGAACTATATAAAAACAAAAGACTTTTATCATTGTTATTTATTTTATAGATACTCTCTGGACTTAAATCGTAGTAGATAGAAAATTCAGATGTTAATTATTATTATTATCAAAATTTAGTGTTTGCTGAACAAAATTGCTGTTATTAGTTTGTGGAACACTATTAACAAAGAAATCACTAATTTGGTTGACATCAGCTAGCTGATCGGGATAGTCAACTGCTTCTGACCAAGATCAAGAAACTCCATTTATTTTCACATATTTTTGTCATCCCAAAACTTAATGAAATTAAAGTAAGCTCTCATTTGAATTGCAAAATTCGTTATATTTCTGGGAAACTGTAATATTCCCAATGTTGAAGGCGCCTGGTCTTTTTAAATTTTGCTTTGCCTTTATCTCTTAGCCTCATAAGCAAGTTAACATTATTTGTAAGCCAAGATGCAGGTCGTTTTGTAAATCTGTGTGTTCTCTGGGGTATGGTTAATAAACATGTCTAAAAAGGTTGCATTAAGATAATGTAATTTATTATGACACTGTCCAACTGAAATATGTATTTAAGGGCGCTATTACAGGCTTCGAAAATAATTTTATTAATATATCAGAAACACCGCACAAATGGTTATACCATGCACTTCAGAGTCAACATTGCGAAATACCATAATCATGGTCCCGAACAGCAACTTCTTACTCCAGAATCGGTTATCAAGAAAGCGCCTGATGTAATTATATGATCAATATGAGATGCACCTGATAATCTTGTGGATTCATTAATAATTTGAACCAGTTCCAACAATTCTAGCAACAACACTAGCAGAACTTCATACATCAGTTTTAAGATCCCCCAGGCATAACGTTTTTTTCTTAATATGGTAGACACATTGCAATAAATATTTCCATCTCACCTAACAGCAGTTTATAGTCTATAATCGGTGGTCTATAAAGAGTACCAATAACAATCTTTCGTTGAGACATTTGAACTAAAACCCACATTTTTTCAATATGGAATTAGGTTCAATTACTACAAATGTTAAACTATTATGTATGTACACTCCAACACCACCTCCACGGTCCAAGCGATAGCATCTCACAAATCTATATTCTGTCTGAAACAGTAAGCATAATAATATTAGGATATATTATTATACTTTTTATTCTCTTAGTTTTGGCACCAGTGACTTAATATTGATAAGTGCAAACTTTAATCATCACTTTAAAATCAACCTAATGACAAACAAAGTGTATACAAAAACATTTTAAATACTAGTACTAACAATAATGCAACAAATAAAAATATATTATTTATTTATTTATTTATTTTGGTACTCAACCAACAGCCGTTAGGCCAATTATAGGCGTCGCTGTACATTTTATGGGACTTCCAACTCCACTAACGACTGTCATGATGTTATTATGACATCCGGGACCAACTATTTCCGTGGCAGCCGTACCACGAGGCGGCGAGGGAAGCAGCCATGGAACTCCCATACAAGTTCTGACCAGAAAGAAGGTTGCTTAACTCTACTGATCGAACGTGGACGCTTGTTCAAGCTACACGACTCAGGACCCTGTAGTGAAATAATGAAGGAAAACAACAATTAGCTTGTATTTAAAACAACATTTATATAAACAAGCAATATAATCGGAATTCACAAGGCAAAATCTGACCTCTAAATCTGAACATCCGCACATATGATACTAGAATATATTTGGTTAACAGACCATGTGCTGCATTGAACATTATTAGATATCCTGGTACCTCAATATTTTTTTTTGTTACTGTTCACTTTAAGCAGATTTTTTCCTTCGTATGTCAACTTGTGCTTGATCCCAAATTTTCCAGCTGCTTGCTTTATTAGTTGAGCCCTGCGTTTGGTAAGACCTTTCTTTATGGCGATTCTTGTGCCTTCATGGGTTTCTTTTTAGTATATCTAAGTTTGTTAGTATTTCAACCGACAAATTTTACAATTAAGGGCTCAGAGTTATCTTCTTTCAATGGCAGATGGTGACTAAAGTCAATGAAGGATGTTCAAATATCCAATTCTAATTTAGTTTTGCAAATACCCACTTACAATATCATCTGTGGAATCGCGATCACGTTCGGGAAAACCAAATATTTGCAGACTGTTTAACCTGTTCATATCTAAAAGCTTCTTGTTCGTACTTGCAATTTCAACTTCCATTTTGTTTTTGTATCGTTGATTTCAAGTTGAAATCGGGAAACATTTTTTTTAATTACTGACACAAGTTTAAATGTTACCGTAGATGACTGTAACACCTCTTCTGACACTTTCTTAATTAAAGTCTTTACTAAATCTGGCATCTTTAAACGATTTTTAAGAATGAAGTCTTGAATTTCGATAAATAAAACAGTTAATACGACGAGACGCACGTCAGCACGTCTATACATGACCACGGTATATGAGCGACCATACTTATAGTAGTTGTTCATCTGTACGGAAGCAAGTTGGATTTTCCTTCGATTACATTTTATGCGATTTTATACAACCCTTAAATGAGGGGTAATACAGCCATAACTAGCTCAAACTCTCGACAGAATATGGCTGAATAAGGACCCGGCATGGGTTCTTAAAGTTATCAAAAAACGTATCAATTTATACAAATGGGCGCCAGTCCTTATACACAACATAATCACATATCTAGCTGACCAATGCAAAGCACCACCTACCTTGTATGCTTATAACTTTAACCTAAATGTAAACAGCACGAGCAGGTCCTTGAAGGGTCGCAGTATAAATTTAAAAAAAGGATATACCAGTGTAACAATTATCAAATGTGATTGTAAGAGCAATATTGACAAACAATTCAGGTAACACCTAGTGCTCTACTGCGCAAATATACCTAAGTAAGTTAGAGTCAAACCAAATCAAACAATCAAACAATATTGACATCATTGTTATTAAAATTCAAAAACAGTACACAGAAATTAAAATATCTGAGAGCAGCAAACATTAGAACGCTAAGCTGATAAAAGAACGCCCGCAATTCATATACAATGGTGTCACAGTTCATAAGCAAATTACGAAAATTGGCATCCAGAAAGCTATTCAAAATTCCAGCAATTAATGATGACAAAAGAACGCATATCCGCCAGTTTACAAACTGTTAAAATGATAATTGAAAATTTCGAGCGTTTAAGGTTGCACTGCACTCAGCAATGGTATCACAGCGTACACATTGTATGCGATTTTCAGCAGTTTCTTATATCATAACGCAATAGCGTGTGATAAAAGTTAATGAAGTTACATGATCCCGTGCGAGATTATCTCAAAGGCCTTTGTTTAACACCGCGTAAAACTGATAGTCGGCAATCTACCTTTATCGACCAAAAACAAACCATTGAATCATGCAAAATAGTATGCACCTACTGCTATTTAATGGAGAGCTTCTTCGTGGGGTTCTCAAAAGTAGCAACCAAGTCTGAAGGCAGCTTGAGATAACACAATCATTCCTTGGCGAAAATGTTACGGGAAGCGACCTCACCTCGGAAACACATGCAAAAACTTCGAGCTTAGCGAGTGACTTCCATGGGATAATGCACACAAAAAATATTCCACAGAGAGATAGATAGAAGCCCTAATTACTACTTACATTAAAGAGCTTACCCTAAGTTGGAGAACGGACCTAACGAATTGCAAGCGACGCTTCTTGGAGCATTCACAGCCTACTTTGGGAATTAGGAGTATACAATCCCAACATAA